>KZ061597.1:560930-572434 GCA_002091835.1 Anopheles maculatus
GCTAGCAGCGCTCTCTACATCTCAACTTTCAAACTATTAGTTTATAATGTTACCCACAGAGTGGAGATATTTCAAATCCTAAATTAAAAACAATACAAGTACTTAAAAAACACCCTCAAATCATCAACAAATACGAGTTAATATTTATTTGATAGTTTATTGAAAACCTTTCACGTTACGTCTATATTACCAAACACTATATTATATCAAAAAGCGTTTATCAATCAACGTTTTCTTGGCGAGATTATTCTTCAGCACGTAGTTCATTACTACCTCGAAACATTTGTAAACGATCCCGATGACAACGATGCCCAGCAGATAGTTTCCGGTCAGCAGCACAACACAGCAAAACAACAACAGCTCAACCTGGAAGAAAATACCCTCGTTGCCGTGGAACAGAATTTGGTCGAACGAATGGCCGTTGTCAATGTAGAAAACACCTTTGTCTGTTGATGAGAGGAAAAAAAATGGAGAGGTTTACTAATCTCCATTTGCATAACAAGATGCTTTTGCTTACTTTCCGTAATGTAGCTCTGGAATTCGCAGTTTAAAATATTCTCCAAAATACTGCGCTCTTGTATGATGTAATCCAGATCTTTGAGGGCCTAGAAAGTGATAAATAAATTAGTCCCCTAGACACTCACACTGGCACCGATGCTTACGTGATCTACAAATGCGGCAAAAAAGCGATTCACGTTATAGTACGTCAGAATCGTCCGTTCAAAGTTGTACTCCAAACGACCGCCACCCGGGCTTGTAAACACCTCGCTCGTGCTCATCTTGGCACTCCCAATCAGTTGCGGTTGATTGAGATGTTGGTGCGGTCCTAAAGAGGACGAGTTTCGCAACGGTGTGATCAGCTTGTCGTAGAACAACCGGAGATTCTTTGGCACCAGAATGGAGTAAGTTTGTTGCTCGGATCCTGGCAGCAGGCCCCGATTACCGCAGAGGTTATCTTCCTCGCGCTTGAACTGCATTATCATAGAGCACATGTCGGTGTCGGAGAAACCGTGCGGAGACCGCCCGTGGATGTAAAATCCGTACGACTCCATGCTCAGTATGAACACCGATATGTTCGCTATCGATGCCACATCGATAAACTGTTGGATGGCATTTTCTATAAACCGATCGTGTATTAGGAAATTGTAAAGTCGTTGGGCGACATACACGGCCGTGTAGATAAAAATCCCAACCGCTATCAGGAGCATTTTGTCTGATCCGCCGAGCAGCTCTTCATTCCGGTGGAGATGCAGATGGAATGCATTGGAAGCCCAATTTTCAAAGCCCAATATTACAAACGCAAGGGCCAGCAGGACCACGTGTGCAAACATGGAGATTTTGCGCTTCGTCGCCAGTTCCTGCCATTCGTTTGCGATGAAATAATTCCGCCAAGCAGATACGCTATCGTGTGAGTTGGTGGGTTTGGTCTGAAATGGAGAGAAAAGAAATGAAGCTAAGCCGATTCTGCAACATTTCCACCACTGTAACTCACATTCGTGCTAGATGCAATGGAAGGAGTGTCTAGCTGGTGTAGCCGCTGTCCCATCGTGCTTATGTCAAATATTTTTGGACGCTCCCAGTCGATGAAAAAGATGTCCACGTTTGCCATGTAGAAAAACACACGCATCAACTTTAGCAGCTGAAAGGTAAAGCAAGACCATCAGATCAGTTACTCTTTAGTTTGTTACGCTTTGCCGGTATCTTACCTTCAGTGCAAATCCCACGTATATGAAGACCTCCACCACACCCTGAACCTCCAGAGGCAACAACAAATGTACGGTGCTTTGTGTTTTGTAGGTGAACAACGCATGCAGCACAATAATGGCCAAAACGATCAAAGTGTAGCCGCTGTCCCATCGTGCTTATGTCAAATATTTTTGGACGCTCCCAGTCGATGAAAAAGATGTCCACGTTTGCCATGTAGAAAAATACACGCATCAACTTTAGCAGCTGAAAGGGAAAGCAAGACCATCAGATCATTTACTCTTTAGTTTGTTACGCTTTGCCGATATCTTACCTTCAGTGCAAATCCCACGTATATGAAGACCTCCACCACACCCTGAACCTCCAGAGGCAACAACAAATGTACGGTGCTTTGTGTTTTGTAGGTGAACAACGCATGCAGCACAATAATGGCCAAAACGATCAAAAATGCCGTACCGAGATACGATCCAAGGTAGATGACAAAGTTCCAAAACACCTCCATGTCGTAGTACATTTTGTTTTGGCGTAGTTTGTAGCAGTAGGATTGAAATACGCTCATTGAAAACGCAAGCAGTATAAATATTGGTAGAAGAATCTGTAAATAGGAATGCAGACAACTTAACACCAAGAATTGCTACTGGGAAATAAAACAGGACTATCCGTACCTCAAGTAGCGAAGAATAGCTGTATGTCTTAGTAAAGGATACACTAAACTCGAACTCGATCGTATTTGTAGACTGCGAAAGGTGAGCCTGCGATGACGTGTTAAGCAATGCGTACTCAATCCGCACAAGTGGTATCGAGATCCGGTTCGGGTGTTTAGCATGATCCGGATGTAGCTTAAACTCTAGCTGGATCCTTTTCACGTATCGTAGAAAGAAAAATTGATTCTTCACATCCATCTCTCCATAGAGCTTCGGCTTATGCAGTTCATTCAGTCCCGAGATAGTATCCACGAGCAGGAATCGTTTCACTAGCTGCCATCTATCTGGCTCTGCGTCAGTGTTTTGGCTGAAGACATTTTCAATCAGCACCGGTACTGATCGCATCAGGCGAACTCTCTGCTCGTAGTAATTTACATAGAGCGACAGGAACTCTACCTCACTAAAGTCTTCTACGAGTCGATGCACGTTCAGGGCACACTTGCGGTAATAGTTCTGGCCAAAGCGTATCCGCTGCTCCTGGCTAACGTCGTACCTTTCGCATAGGTTCAGATCGGAAAAGCGCATTTCGCGAAATTGTCGCAAATGGCCGTGCAAATCGTAGCTCACCAAGGTGAAATTGAGCGTGTTGTTTATCTGGAAACGATGGTAATCAATCAGGAAGTTTTAGTGTGTGCAGTGTGTGGTTATTGTAGTCGTATGAGCGCTGCATATATGTGTATGTGTGCAAATGGTTCGTGACGGTAATATTTGCATATTCATGTTTAAGGAAATCAGGGGAGAAGCAAAAACAAAAACAAAAAAAAATGAGCCTCAACACGTAAGGACCAACGGTACCGAGAATGCACTTAACGGCATAGAAGATTACAGCCGAAGATTGCGGGATAATAAAAGGTCGCAGCAATAAGACGACGAGGGTGTTATTATTTCCCTTTCTTGCTTGTATTGATCGTTTCCAACCGTAAGTAGGCAGGTCTTAATTGTCAAAGAACTAAAGACTTTGGTGAGCTATTTTCTTATTGATTTTAAATATTTAGTACGTCGCTTGCAGAACATCTCACATTGATTGACATATCCGGTACATAGCATCTACAGCACCAGTATACCACCATCGCATGCGGAGGGTGCAATAGCGACGGCGACGACCCCGGGGAAACAAATCAAAGCAACCAATGTCAAATATTTGCTCCTAGTAACCGCTGCAATCCATCGACAGTAGGTCCTACTGCAAGAACATAGCACGGCACACCATATTGGAACGCATGCCGCTTTTTTCATTGGCCCGGGAAATAGCCATATTGCCGTATCTTATGAATGGGACATGTGATTCGATTAAATATTGAAGAGGATCAGTCCGTAGTGACCTTCAGTAGCGGTAAAAACATTTACCAATCCAGTGAGACAACACTTTATCCAGCCACACGGAATCACGCACAGCATTTGGTTGCACTTGACCGATAATCGATTAGCACCAGGGGCAGAAAGTAAATTGTTGAAAAATGGTCGAAGCATTTTGTTCATCTGCATGATAGTAGCAGTTTTTTATGCTTTACTAGTCAGAAGTGGGTCAGAATGGGACATAGTTTCTTAACCTCTGAAGAAACATTGGTGTTTCAGAGCATGTCCCACTCTACAAATTCTCTACGCGACCCGGTTTCCTAAAGTGTCTCCCGTTGTTTTTTGACCCCCTTCAAACGGTCGGTCGTTCGTTAAAACTAATCTTACCGCATACATTATCGCCGCAAATACTTTTTTCTTTCGCTAATGAGTAGCATGTCCCCAAAAACTTATGTCGTCGACGGTGTTTATGCTTAAGGCTCGTCAGAATAAAAACAAAAGGGTCACGCAACCGGTCACGCGGGACATAACGTGGCCTGAGGATAGGATTATTAAAAGCACGATCAATAGACCACAACCATGGTCTTTCGAAACGGAAAACCGGAAGTGAAGTGAGGGGATTTATGTTTTACTTGCAGAACTATTTGTGTCGCGTAAGTAATTGGCCGTAATCTTAAAAATAGTACAGCAATTTACCTGGTTTGTAGGATCGCTATCGTAGCTGTAGTCGAGATACTTCTCCAGCAGCTCACTGACGTACTTTCCACGCCGGTAAAACAGTCCCGGTCGGGCGGCATCGGGTCCCAGCTTGGGCAAGGATCCTCCAACACCACCCGTTCCATCACCGGCCAGATAGCTCTGGCTAGCACTAATCACACTGGGCATACCACCGGACCCGCCCGTAGCTCCCGTAGTCCCTAGCGCGGCCAGGTCGTACGTTTGATAGGTGTAGAAAATAGCACACGGTGAATGCCGCTCCAGACTGTAGAAGCTGAGAACGCACAGATTCGCCAACTGCTGGCAATGTCGCACGCTTCGCATCACATGACAAAACACCATTAAATACTTCACGTTCTTGTACACGTTCACATTCTGCCGGTTCTGATGCAGGAACCGATTCAGGCTAAATGCGGGAAAGTGTTGTACGTCGCGTAGCAGTGACAGCGGTATGCAAAAATTATGAGCACCTCGCGGATCACCGGGCCATCCTTCCCGCTCGATGTACAGCACGTTGGCCTTTAGGTCACACTCACAAACCGACCGTTCGTTGCCTGGTGGAAAGGTAGCACGCCGTTGGTACACACTTCTGGTGGATTTCGTCGTGTTGACGATGCCTACTTGGATCGTTTTGCAGAAGTTGACCGTATCGAACCGCTCGCCGGCAGGGAACTGGGCAAAGAAGTCACTTACATTTTGGCAAACGGGGCGCTGAAGGACACTGTCATGGTCCCGAATGGTCACCGCTTGTTCGTTGCAGGTGCAGGAGAGTTCTGGAAGATGGAAACGAAAACGAAAACGGAAAGGGCTGAATTATGTGTCCCCTTTTATAGCATGAACTTTAGAATGGTGCAGTGCTGGGTGAGGTTATATTTGTTTAATCGATACCGCTGGTCGTCGTTTAGTTCAAAATTTTAAACCGCTGACTACGGTTCCGTGGAAAATACTTACTGTCTTTGGACGGGATGAGATGCAATCCGTCGTCGCACAGATTGCACTTGAAGGTAAACAGATCGTAGTACTCGTTCGAACGACAATCGTCGGGTGTGGCGTATAATTGCACATCGTTCGCATTGTAAAAGTCGGCATTGGCCAGAACTACCAAATCCCTGCCCGAGAGTGTCAGCAACAAAAGTACAGTTCTGACCATTGCTCTACACTGCACCAAAGAATACCCAAAGACAGATAGATCCTTCATGTTGCATAGGCTCACGGGGTACTCCTATGGTGCATGGTCTGTCCACCACACGTCACTAACACTTTCACTTTTATACTGTTTACCCTCTGAAAAAGTAGTCCAAATGGGACTCCGAGAGTTCTCAGCCGAGCGCGTGTATTCACCCGTCAGTACCTTGTGCTAGACTGCATTGAACCAGCCAGCTGAAAGGACATCGCCGCCAGAAGGCAATCAAGCATGTAAACATGGAAACATTTGTTTAGTGGGTATCACCAAGGCAACGGGCTTGGTGAGCAAATACGATTCTTTTCACAAACACAAACAACTGTACTGCTGCAACAGATGAAGCTGTTTAATTGGTATAGGTGGGTTGAAATCTTTTTTCCGAAGAGAAGGTGTACTTTTATCCGTAGTATTCCAGGAAAACAAACTGAATCCTTCTTCTTCCAGGATCGTAACTCTTTGGCTTGTTGAAGCATTGTAACACCCCCTTACTATACTTCCTTTTTGTATGATTTTGTTTCATTATTAAACAGGAAAATATATAATTAATTGATTTTGTTAATATTATTCCATATGCAAACACGCGTTCCTTTGCAACGGACGATTCAAAATCGATAACGGCCGCTCGCAAGACACACCGTACAGCGCTGTCAATGCGTTTGACAGTTTCGTTCCCCGTTTTCATTTTTTTTACCCACTGTCTGTCGGTTTTATCATTTGTATGGGCAATTTATCCCTCAGTTTTTCCCACGGCACGGGTTTTCTTTCGCACTTTCTTCACTGAAAGCGGAAAACAACCGGCCACATTTGGCTTCCGACGTTTTCCACAAACGCACGGTTCTCCAGTGCCGCGTTTGCCAACCGACCGAAATAAAATACAGCCAAAGCACGCAATCGCTTTCCCATCAGCAAATTGTTGCGCCACTGTTGCGCGTCCTTGAAGCCAACCCAGGCTAAAGGGAGAGCTCATTTGGCTGGCTGATTTTTAACGTGTTTCATGTGTGTGCTTTGCGCGGTTTTACAAGGCCAATGCCAAATAACCGTTCCCATACGAGCCACGGGGTGTGTAATCGTTACCATTGAGAGCTTAAAGCACGAGCAGGAAAAAATAAAAAAAATTCGTAAAAACGTGAAACACACCCCAAAAAACAAACATTACCATTCAAGGTTAGCAGGTCCCAGTGCGGAATGCTCGCTTTTTCTCTCTCGATGATGGCTGTCCGGTAATTACAACTTTTCAATACGACAGCCCACAAGGATTAGCTTCATTGCGCACGGCCCTAAACTCATTAAGCTTTTCCGATGGTTGTCGGTGGAGTTGTCTTTTAACATCGGTGCCACCGTCTTTACCACGCGTCTCGATGGACCATTATTTTGCCAAACCGAAAATGCCCCCGATAATGATTATGATGATTTAAAGGGTGCGAAACGTTGGAAGGCACGTGAAATGCTCCAGAGAAAATCGGGAAACAGCAATTAGAGGATTTTTAAAAACTCATTAAAATGTTCCTTTCATGAAACGAAATTTTTAGCTGGTTTAAGGTAAGCCGTGAAATAATTTTCGATCAGACAGGAGGATTATCCGATGGTGGATTTAACGGTTAGAACGTTTTTGATCAGATTTAAATTAGAACTTAGGCATTAAATTCTTCATTCAAAATAATCTCAAACATAAAAGTAGGAGGCTCCTGTGATTCCTTGGAAGCTCATTGACAATCATCTAAATTAAATCATTCTCTTCTAATCACATTCAAATTTTGTCACTCCCGATTGTCTACATTTAGGCGTCAACCACAGAAAATAAAGATTCAAATAAGAGGAATTGTATTGAAAAAAAGGGAACAATAAACAAAGTATTTCGATAAACAACTGATCCGTAAAAATGTTTTGCCGTAAAATGGTTTTTGGTGCCATTAAATTGCCTACATCTCGGCGCACACCGTAACAAAATCGCTCCAAATTGTTGGAATTTCTATACGGATATAAACAAAATTGTACGGAAAACAGTTGCATAGGATTTATTGAAATAAAAAATGATTATTGTGAAAACTGTGAAAAATGTTTTATCTTCTTTCTTGGCCTAACGACCTCTTAAGGTCATGTCTGCCATTTCTGGCTTACTAGACTTATTATTACCGCATAGTTGGATAGTCAGTTCTCACTATGGGGGAACGGCCCAGATGAGACTTGAACCCCGGTCCTGCCGTGTGAAGACCGGCGCCGCTGTCGCATCACCACCGGGCCGACGTCCTGGTTGAATATTTTGTCTTTGGACTGTCTAGTTTTGGGAACTTAATATGATTCAATATAAACTTCTTCTTCTTCTTCTTCTTCCTTGGCACTTCAACCTCGTAAGGTCTGGACCTGCTATTGCTAACTCTCTGTGACTTACTGCTTAACATTTACAACGTCAAGCCGGCCATTTTCGATCTGTTCCTTACGTTTATGATTGCCGCCTATCTGACCGCGGTATACTTTGCCATCTTCCACTTTCCGAGGCTGTACGGTTTCGTGTGTCGCATGACGGTAGCTAAAACCAAAGTAAACTAAGCGCATGAGGACGCGCGCACATCATCATCATTAATCGTTTTAAGGGCACGGGTAGTTGTGTGGTGTAGAGAGCAGCGAGTAGAGAGTACATTGTTTAGTTTCCATGTTTTTCCTGTTGAATGAAACTCGATTGCATTAGCATTTCTTTACAACAGTTTGATGTGTAGGACTTGCCGGAAAGTGGAAAATCGTTTAATTTCCTTCTCTCGTGACTTCGTTTGGCGTTGGTTGTGCGTGTGTGTGTGTAATCATAACATCGTTTCGTTACCCCCAGTACTACACTAGTCGGTAGAATGTTGAGTACATTGAAATTTAAAGCCCTTCGGTGGGTGTTTGGATGAGATTGCATTTCCCTGCGTTTATTTGCGTGTTTCGTTTGAGCTAAACTTATCTCCTGCCAGCGAAGATAAACCATTGCATAGGTAAACAACATCAAACGAATCATGTCCGAGCAAAAACAAATAAATAAAGCAATTATTTGGTGGAGTGTACCACTGGTATTGAAGAAAGAAGATTTTGCAATTTACTGTTATTGATTTAAAACCCATCTCAAAACATCGGTTTGTTTGGCAGCCATGATTGCAGTTGAAATATTTCATGGTTGAGCTTACAACCGTAGCTTGAGATGCACAACATCTTTCCGACGATTTTAAAGCTACACCAAGGACAAGCGGACAGTTTATTTTATTTTCTATTGTAATAATGTTAAAATATACTATATTTTCCAGCCTATCAAACAAAAAGTACCTCAATCGAGCCTGTTTTCCACCTACCAAAGATATTTTTCAGTTGTCGAACAATCGTGTCGGATGTTTGACAGCTGCTCACACCAGCTGTCAGTTTGCATTTTCGTAACGACAATTTATAACGAACGCAGAAGCAAAGCAACGCCAGCATTCTGTGCTAGTTTGTGTATTTATAAAAATATAAAAAGCGAGGCAAAATAGACGCGCTGTGACAAAATTTAGTTTTCATGGCTAAACATCGAGCTGGTGGTGTTTGTTGGTGTGAAAAACGTGTAAATAGTTTGATCAAATCGCGATAGTTGCGTACGTTTTGGTTTGTCAAACAACAGAGGCCGTACTCTCGGCAGTCGCTCGGAGGTTTGGTTTGTCAAACAACAGAGGCCGTACTCGGCAGTCGCTCGGAGGTTGCTTTCAAGTTATTTTTCAACCCCAACATACGATGGCTTCTGCGATTGACAAGTAAGTCCTTTTTTTCACTCGAAATGATCTCGCAAACGTTGTAAACTTCTTCATCGTGTCCCTCCCCATTAACAGACGTCCCAATTTCCGCATATCGGATGTGGAAGAGCTGATGCGCGAGACGGGAATGGACAACTCGGATACGGGAGTTGGAATAGTAAACTACTTCAGGCGTAGGCAGGCCGATTTTCACCGTGGACGTCTGTTTGACGGTTCGGATAATCAGATCAACTTTCGGCTGGACAATTTGCAACCAGTTCAGCTACCACCATCAAGCATCAACGATGCTGAAAACAGTTCGGATGCAGCACAGGAAGCAAATAAGGTCGGCGTCGTATTGGTTAGACCACTGTCATCAGCACTAACTATGGCTGAGCACAGGGTACCGTCCTTTGTAAGTCCCGGTCGAGTGGCTGTTAGTTCTCCACCACAAGTCTCGCCAAACCCAGTTTCGAACGCCGTATCTAGTCCTACCGTTAGAAGCACGGTCCATGCTGCCAGCCAGATACCCAATCGAAAGAGCTCGGCCAACAGTCTTCAAAGAGAGCTCGTTCTGCAGAAACACAAACGAGAAAATCAAATGAAGATGGAATTGCTTCGCAACAGCGCTTCCCAGCTGGCATCGAGCACACCGATTGCAGGCGAGCATTCGCAGCGTCGGGGCGAAAATTTGCTTGAACTGAGAGAAACGATTTCTCCCATTTACGAGGAAGCAGCAGAGCGCGGCACGCCAACACGTGGAACGCGGACAGTGAATGAGGAGCACCGAGAACACGCAATGCCAGGGCCATCCACCATAAATGCGCTTGCCATACGAACACCGATCCCAGCTACCCAGGATGCGCCGGATGGAAAGGATCGAAATGATCGTGAATACACTCCTCCTCGGCTGAATGAAAATAGTATGGTTGTGGTACCGGAGACACCTAGTCCCGTGCGTAAATCACCCCGAATACCGTGCACCCCTTTGAGTGGACTATCGTTGGCACACCGTACGCATCTAGCCGTTCCGGCGCTAACGCATCATGGGAAAGGTAGATCGATGCGCGGCATAGACGTTGGTAGCCCTGCTTCTTCCACACCGTCGCGAAGCATTCTCAAGAACCACCGGGAAAGTAGATTAGCTTCGTCAAAATATAGAGTAAGTTTTTCTGAGCAATTGGTTGCCTTTCGGGACATGACACCCTCGCCGGATGGTTCGTATATGACATCGGATGAAGACGACGTACCGGATAAGGTGGAGAGGGCCAAAAAATCAGCAAAACCGGTTGAGCAATGTACCGTAAATAAGGCAGAAAATGCACAAAACTCTCGGCGATTGTTTAGAAGCAGTCGCTCAAACGCGATTGACCAAACGGATGAAAACACGCCCATAAGGTGCAATAATCGTACGAACGGAGAAGTGGTTAATATGATTATGGACGACTGGTACGAAACGGATTCGGAACGGATGGAGGTGGACAATGCGCAGGAGAACCCTGAACCGATACCGTTACCGGTAGCGCAACGTACAATTAATAAATCGTCTGCGATCGTCAACATAGAAACACCGCGTACGGTTATGATGGACATTTTCGATCCACCGTCAGCGTTTTGTGATAATGAGGAGGAGGTGGAGGAAAATGATACGAACGTGGCAGAACCCGCACCGGAAGCGATCCCGGCGCTAGAGCGATCCGATTTAACACGTAAGCGGAAACAGAAAGAAGGGGACGACGACGACGACGACGCCGCCGCCGCCGCCGCCGGTAACAGCGACAGCGACGGATCGTCTCGTCATAACACGGACGACCGCATGCCAAGAGTTTCGCCGCGGAAATTGTCTAAACCTTCCTTAAGCGCTAGACAAAGCGAGCGTATAGTGAATGTGAATTCACCGAACGATCGTGTACCGCTGGATATGATTCAAGCGGTCGACATGATCCACAGCCGTGTCAACTCCGAGATTATGGATCCTGGTGACGGATGCGATGCCGCGGATAGTCGACGAACCACTCTAAACATACCTACCAAACGGCGCAACACCAAGACCAAGGTGGACACTAATACGGAATTGTATTTGAAAGCGATTAATAATGTTTGCTCCCAGGAAAAGGCAACGGCAGGCCAACAGCGCAAGGATCGGCGTAGGTTGTTTGCGAATGAAAT
>KZ061598.1:0-103195 GCA_002091835.1 Anopheles maculatus
GCGATCGACGCACATTCTCTTCGGAAGCAGGCGGATCGCAAAACGAGACACAGGTAAACAAATTATTATGCAATCAAATTGAATTCTCATTCCGATCATTGTTCACCTGCCACCGGCGCTACCGGATGTCCACCATTGTTAGGGCGCCCGCAACGCTGGGCACACGCCAAACACACTCGCCACTATGCTGTCGTGCAGCTCGGAGAGAATGCAAGGTGTAGGGCGGCTAGTACTAAATGCGTACTAAAACGAACGGATCGTACTGCAAATGCAGGGCAAGAGTTAATGAATCAGAACGGCAACAGAGGTAAAGCGTGCGACATCAGCCGATACCGAGTGTATCGCCAAAAAGTGAAAGTGATCAGGTGATGCGCTCTATTTTGTAATGGGTGTATTGTTGTTTACATGTGTAACTGTCAATTACGACGCTTACATAGTGTCACTGAATTTTGTTTGCAGGATATCGGATCAATAAGATTGATGAGTTCGGAGATTTGTGTTTATTTCGTTCCACATTGTTTAGTGAAGTTGAAAAGTTTTAAGTATTTGAATTACGAAAACCTTAAGTCTTCTAAAATTTGACAAACATTTACGTCTGCCTTCATGTTTTAATGTAGATTGTAAAGAGTTCCAATCAATCCAATTATTGAGTAGTGATATTATTGATTGAGTAGTGATATTACAGATTTTCCAAGATGTGATCGTTCTAGATCACATTACGAAAATAGTATTAAATAGACTATATAAAACTTTCGGGGCGGCCCGGTGGTAGATGGGACAGCGGCGCCGGTCTTCACACGGCAGGACCGGGGTTCAAGTCTCATCTGGGCCGTTCCCCCATAGTGAGGACTGACTATCCAACTAAGCGGTAACAATAAGTCTAGTAAGCCAGAAATGGCAGGCATGACCTAAGAGGTCGTTAGGCCAAGAAAGAAGAAGAAGAAAACTTTCTTCTTCTTCTTATTCTTCTTCTCCTTTTCTGGCTCTACAACCTCAGTCGGTCTCGGCCTGCTATTTCTAGCTTTCTATGACTTGGTTTTACCCGTAGCAGGATAGTCAGTCTTGCGTACGTGGAGGCGGTCCGCCGGGATTCGAACCCCGGTTCTGCCGTGTGAAGACCGGCGCCGCTATCGGATACACCACCGAGCCGGGCCGGAAATTTTCTAATTCCATCAAATCATCGATCCTTCGGTTCGGCGATCCCAGCTCTATGATATGTATTTGGCAAAAGAACCGATATGAAATCCTATCTGAGTCATTGTCTCTTACAATTCACGTAATAAAATTGTCAAGAATTTAGTTTGAGAAGATTTTGGCAAAATAAACTTCATTAATTTTCTGGAGCATTACTTGAAAGGTATATTTGTGAACATATTAAACAAAAACGACTACAAATGTGAAATTTGGCATAATTTGTGTTTCTCTCTTAAAAATGCTCAGGACCAAGGATCAAAACATTGTTTTTTACCTCACTACCTGACTGCCTCATATGCCATGTGAATATTATTTGAAGGTGTTTACAAAAACCTGGTACTTTGCAGGATTTTGTGAAAGAATATTTGAAGGTTGACTTAATAGTTGATGATGATAATGACAAATCGATTAATAGCATTAATAGAAATATCGTGAGTTAAATTTTTGAAACACTGAATTATTGTAAAATGTTATGAAACTGGTGAAACAGCGTAAAACTTAGGGCTGTCGTGTGCATAAGTTATAAGATAACAAAATCCATGCATTATAAGACGTAAAAAGGGCAAAATAAACGAAATGATGTCAATAACTGTTCATTCTTTAGGAGACTTTGAAGATGAACTATAGCTTCTATGTTTAATAACCCTTATCGTTCATAGTTTGTTGTGATTGTTTTCATTAGTAAATACGTGCAACACATTTTTACAACATCAGAATGGACCCACTTACCGTGCTGTGGCTGTACGAGTCGATTATCGATTTGGATTGCAGTGGCGAAAGTCACCACAAGCAGAAGCAATCGCAGCTGATAGCTGACGATGATCGCCACTTTCCTTTCCATTTCCGTCATATCGTGTGTGTGCTGATTCCTCTGCGCTTGGACGATGATAATGAGCCAGGTCGAAAATGGATCAACCAGTCCTCCTCATCTGCCACATCCACTCCACCTGCTCCTCATAGACAAACTCTTGTCCAGATGTCTCACGGCTGTTTGGACCGCACGTTTGGGACGATGAGCCGCTCTGGGCGTTCCTAGATTGCCGCCCGGCAATCACAGTGTGTTATTTTCGATAGTTCTTTTTGCGATTTCACAACCGATGGGACCAAACCGTCAAGTCGCGAACTTTCTGACCGTGTGGCCCTTATTCAATGTAAACGGGCTTTAATTGCTTCCTTTCTGTGCGGAACGTTTCCTTCCCTGCTGCGTGTTCGAAATCGGTTCCAGTCCCATTAATCTTGCTTCGGGCCTACTCGCACGTGAAAACTGTCCACGAAAGGCTTTCTTCTGTAGCGAATGGTTAAATTGTGTGTTGATTGTTATTTTTTGTTGGTGTGGAGGGTTTTGTTTTTTTTTTTGGCAATCTGTGGCCAATGGACGGGTGGGTTTTATTTTATGTCGAGCGCTTCTTTATGTTTTCCGCACTTTTCAGACAACTTTCGCACACGACCCTGTGCGCTCCGTACACGAGATCAAGGTCAGTTTCGTGTGGCAGAAACTGTTCCGGATATTGCTATGTTTTTAAGGCAGGGAGTATCCAACTAGCGTGTCTGTTCCCGGTCCGGTTGGGGCGATGTGGCCGATGTGCGATTTCTACTCAAATCTCTGGCCCAATCTAGCTCGAAAAAGATACGGATGTGTTAGCACTGCCTAATTCCCGTTATGCGCCCGTAGTGATCACATTTCAAGATTGCCAACTTTACGCTCTTGTACCTTGGGAAATCTCTAGTGACATTGGCACATCACTGTGCTGTGGGACGGATGGGTGGCAATTATGATTTTAATTTACTCTCTATCTACGATGGTCCAACTTTTTTTTGTGCCAGAGCACCAAGTACCGGGCATGAAGACGCTAGGTGGCCGGATTCGAACGATGTCACCGAGCGATAGAAGACGAACCCGTTTCTGTCGTCGGCATTACGGCCTGTCCCGGTCGCAGTTCGTTTGCTTCAATCACAATACCGTTGTAAAAGCTGAGGATCGAAAAAAAGAGTTAGTAATGTAATGGAGAAGCAGGATAGATTTCAATTAATACGCTACGGATAAGTTGAAAGAACTTGCGTTAATTGCACAGGAAACAACAGAATAGCATTGGGGGTAAAGGACCTTTGACAACAAAACACATGTAATTGGATGTTTTAATTTAAATGGTTGTCCTTTTTTGTTGGCTCGACTGTTCTACGGCTCGGTGTAGCTGAGTGGTGAGAACCAGCAACGGGTGTATCATTCAGTTTTTCCCCCAAATTCGGAACAGACCCGCAAGAATTGTTTGCAAATGGGATCGTGCGAATTCGTGCCGATCCGATCCCATGACGAATGATGCCACCCGGTTGGTGATAAGTTATAAATCAACGTGCTGAAATGAGGCCAGGAGAGACAGTGTCGGCTGTCAAAAAGTGCTAGGGCTGACCAAATTCAGCCAGCTTGAAGGGTTGGTGCCAGAATTCATTTCCCTCTTCGAGCGAGTTAAGCTTGATGGTCACATAACGCAACGAAACACAAAACAAAAAACATTACGGATCGGGTGCTGCCATCGAACGAGGAAACATTTGGAGGTCAGACATCTCTTTTGATATGTTAAAATTTGATGGATAGTGTTTGTTTTTGTTTTCTTTTCGGTTCTGCACTGCGATGAGGTGACCACAGTTTTAGTTGGGTTTTTTTTTCACTGCGATCAGAGCTTCGGATAGGATTACGAATACATTATGACAGGTTGGGTAGGATGCTCGATTATGGTATAGAACTAGAGTATTGAAGGGCATGGCAGGAGTTTTGTTTGAGATTTGCGTTCTGACGTATCCGTATTGATGGATAAATGATGGAATTAGAATTTGGTCAAATAAGCCAGTCACGTCATTTGCATACTGACGTGCGTGGAGAACTTTTACTGGTTTGTAGTTTGAAACAATGTTTTAAAGTTGATGAACATAGTTTTTCATGAAATTTAAGTTAAAGATATAGCAGGAACATCCTGTAAAAAAACCTAAACGAAGGTTGGCAAAAGCTAAGATGCTCTAAATATTTTATTTCATTTTGCAAGGATTAAAAAAAAGTTCTGATCAATCTAACCTATCCTGTGGTCTAGTCTTGGGTCTAGGGTAATATCCCTGCTTCTTCCTTCTTTCTCGTGACGCCTCACATATCTGGATTTCTGAAATCAATTTACCTGTAGCGTAATATACAGTCTTGCATACGCTTATTTCTGTTTAGAGTTTCTAATTCTGTAGCCTTCAAAACCAGATCTCTCGAGAAGAAAGCCACTAAATTTGACCTTAAAGTCATGAGCGTCTATAGTCATAGAAATCGTTCCCATTCCCACAAACCGTGTCAAAACATTTCTAGCATATGTACACTACTTTCCTAATCCCGTCAAGGTTATTCTAGCATTCTACGCATGCTCCACGTCAGCATTGACCCCAATGTGGAAGAATTTCTCAACACTTCCAAATTCCAAATGTCCGAAAAAATTTCACTGCCAAGCATTACGAAACGATGTCTTAATTCTTCCGATTCTCGTAAAAAATACCCAACGCCCGCACGCGCATCACATCAACCGGCGGGACAGAACACAACGAGAACATAGAACTATAGCCGTACGGTTGGACAGGGATGATATTCTAGTTGAACACACACCAAAACGACTCTTGCATCCAACATTTGGTCAGCTGTCGGCTAGGCACTCTGTTATGGTGCGCGGTTCGTTTCAACGAGCGAGCGAGCGAACCTGTCGACTTTGCTTCTAATTATCATGTGAATAATTGTCGTTAAATTCGAAATGGGTGTTGTTGCGGTGGTTTTTGCCATGCAATCGCCCTCAACCATGCAACAACGGCGATGGGCGCGAATGCAGGCAAGGTCAATAAAACCTTCCCATCTCGTACCCGGGGCGATCCCGGGATGTTCTGGCAGAAGTGCGGATAAGCGTACGAGTAGGTTATTCTCATTTAAATCGGTCCGGCTCGTTGGTAGATTGTTTTACATTTCAAAGCACATTTTTAGCTGCACACAACAACAGATTAAACTTCTGCCTGTACTGACCATCGCGACTGCAAAACTCTGTGCGGGATGGTTAGATATTTTGAGATCATATTTTTTGCGATAGTGTAACTTTAATGTCTCTGGAATTATCTTTTTAAAAGAATCGCTGTTTTGCATAACATGAAAAACTCTGGGATTTAAAATATAATAAATAAATAGCAAAAAAAGAAACTAAAATTTCTTTAATAAATGCAATGGTTCTTGTCACCAATAACATCGAGCCAACTCTGTATTACAAACCATGACTGCGCAATGCACAAAGTTGAGAATAAAAAGGACATTTTTTTTTAACACCGTTTCACAAAAACAATCCATTCATACTGCACTCATCTATTTCACTTCACTCTAGCATAACGTTTTGCAACACACGGAACTTGTCCACTCAATGCGCTAGAAAATCACATACTCACTAAACCCCCTGTGTTCTGGCAAACGACCAATAAAGATTGTTATTTAAATTGTGCACCCGATTTTTGGTCTATTCTATTTCACATCGAACGTAACCACTGTTCCCGCGGGATCTCTCGCTCGCTTGTTTCGGGACTATTTTCCCACGCTTGCAAGCGCATTCGCTAGGACGCTACCATAACTTCCAACCGAAAATGCTTACTCTGTTCACTGAACCGCACCATATATGCACTGTATGTGCTTCACACTCGGCAGGTAGAAATTAAACAGAAACACAGTTTCATCTAATCCAGCTCCAGCAAAACACGCGTCCCGTACCGGTGCGTCCGTACGCTAGCGAATGACGAAAACGACTGAATTATTCGGACGCCGTCCGGGGTGATTTTATTTTTATATTTTAACATATTTTTCCTCCACGCTCGGGTCACCCCGTTTCCGTGCTGCTCGTCGGCGCGGCTATCGAGCGGTTGGTTCCGTTTCGCGCGCGCAAAAGTGTACTGTGTGCGTGTGTAGTTGGAAATACGCGAGCGCGTACGCGATGGGTGCGTATTCTGGCTTGCTTGTAGGCAGACGGTTGGAATGTGATGGTTTGGGAAGGAAGCTTACAATGGAGATAGTAGAAGAGCTTCTTGTTAATGTAACGTCTTGTAATTATCATCATTCTTAAGATATTTAAATTCTTATGTTAAAAGATTTTTTAAAATTATTGTTGAAGTGAGATAATTTAGTTAGTTATTAAATTTTGGTTAGTTTTCCTGGTAGTACGAATAAATCGACGAAGTCCTTTCTTCGATATGCTTTCTTCTCCTATCAACTTTTGTTTTCCAATTTACAATATAAATTTTACGTATTAGTTAAACATTGTGTATGTGAATCATGCCTAAAATTCGAATATCTCAGCTTGCAGTCGAACTAATTTATGGCTATTGCTGTTTTGTCATGGTGCAAACTTAACTGATCATTTTTCATGGTTATAAACAAAGACAACGAAAAGTGGCTTAATCTTTCGCACATCCTGTCTGGCCAGGACCATCCTTACAAGTTCCAAGATAAAGCCTGTTTTTTTTCTTCTTATGTGTGAAATCGAATTCCCGTACTGCGTGCTTAGCCGTACGGTCGGCAGCGTGCCAATTTCGACAACCGAAAACTTGATAATTAATTAAGCTTCCAGTATGCTTCATGTGAACAAACCATTAAAGCAAACGAAAAGGAAACACAAAACGTTTACATGAAGACTACGCTATGTGTCCATGTAAGGCAGCAGGCAGTAAGCAGTATCGAAACAAAAGTACTCGAATCCCGATAGAGTTGTTCCAGAAATCGTCCGCAAACCTGTTTTTCGGTATGTATAACATAAAAGCATATGCAAAAGAAAAGAAAAAAATAACACATCAAGCTAAAACACATCTCACCGCTGATTCTTCTTAAGGGCGCCCCGCAAATACGCCCAACAGACCCAGCGTACTGCTGGACAGTGATTTCGGCTGTCGTTCCTTCCGGTCCGGTTGAGTGTAAAAATAGGAGCGAAAGAAGGCGGAAAGGCTGTGGCAAAGCGCTTCTTTTGGGGATTTCACGTTTTGTAGCGATCGTGTTCACCGTCATGCTAATAAGCTTGGCCAAATTGTGTCCAGAATTGCTCTTAAAAAAAGGGTTGATTGTAACATTTCTTCAACACTTAGCAAACTGGTTGGAGTTCATTTTGGGAATTATTGTAGGTCCAAACTTTATTTAATTAAATTGGATACATTATCTTTAGTGATGGGCTACAGATGCAATGCACAGGCACTGACAGTAAGTACGAGTTGTTAAAAAATATCACACACCATCACTTTTGTGTTCACCCTCATCAATAATTGTGCTTACCCAATTAAGACCCATTCGTCGGCTTATACCATCGACAACATCGAACGTCTGCCACGGTCCGAAGCTGCTTTGCTCCAGCATATGTACGGTAGGGCTTCGGTCCTGTTCGAAGTTGTGCAGCGTTTGGTGTTCCCGGGACGGGCGAATCTGACGCGAGATGACTCAGCGGTCAACAAACCTGCACGACACTGGGAACTGGATGGTGTTTGCGTGCCTGTAATTAAGCCATTGCTGGGTATATTATTGGTCAGCTTAGTTCTTCTTTCGCATAGTTAAGTTTGACCACTTATTTATAAATCGTATCAGTCGTTCGGGAGTGAAGAAAAATATGTACTCATTAGAGAGATGTTAGATCAGCATTCGAAAATAGATATGTGGTCATGATTGAACTCAATTGATATTTTTTGCAACGTTTTCTAAATCACACCTGAAAAAAAACACATTTATACCAATCATATAATGAGCACAGCGGGTTCGTTGCTTAGTCGTTAGTTGAAGTCTTTTCCAATTAAGTAAAGATATTTAGTTATTTGTTTTGCTTTTACAATTTCCTTAGCTTGTTTTATTAAATTTGTTCGTCTAAACGATCAATTATGGAGTATTTTCATAACGATCTCGCTAATTCACTGCTAATTTGATGTCGATCATGTTACCGACCGAAGACCCCGAGGAGCTAATGCCCTTTTAAATAATTACAACCGTCTCCACTCCGTGCCTAATTGAAATTCACTGCCTCTGAGCATTATTAATCATCTGCTAAAACAACAAAACCATTTCGGTAGTACAAAAGCTTCCTGTTGACTATTGTTTTGCGGCGGGCGTGCGTTCTCAGCAGTGCCATGCGTTGTATTTAGGGCCTTTTTGTTTGTGGTTTACGAGATTGTGTGTTTGTCACCCTTACAAAAGTCCGCAAGCACTACCCATTGGAGCATCATAATGTTTTATGATGCTTTGAACGCGTTCGGTAGACTACCCGCCCCAACTGGGTGACTGGTTTGAACGTTTGTGTCAAGGTTACAAAATACTCGTTCCTGGAAAACTGGCAATAAACGTACATTACCAAACGAGGGTAGTTTATTTTCGCGGAAAACGGAAGCGTTAAGGTACAAATTATCAAGGCATTGTAGAAAAATTTGTCCTACAATAAAGTGGAACTTAATTTTCAACAATTTCAACATGCCAATCCAATCTGTACTCGTCCAAAAGCTAAAGTCCAGTTGTAATTAATCCCAACCCCAAAAACAAGACGCTTTTCTTCGTTCCCAAATGTGCTAAAAACCCAAAAAAGTGCTCCCAAAATAATCGTTCTTAACGGGAAACAAAGGTTTCTTGGGTTGGTTCGCACGGAAACATGGATGACCATCCCTTTTGTTAGTGGCACCGGGGTACGATTGGTCGGGTTGGCTTTACGGTTTGCAGATTTGGATAATAGTTGGATCTGATAAAGAGGGTTTCCCTGTCTATAGCGTAAGGCATGTTAATAAGATCGTTGAACTTATTTTTTGCTGTGTTTTTCTTCTGTTATTGTAAGCCACGTTGTTGCCGCAGAAGCACAAAGACAACAGCGGTAGGTTCTGCCTGGTTTTCGTGAATGAGAATGTTCAAATCCACGAAGCTTTAAGTTATGTGTGCTTTGCATTTATTTAACATTATTTAAGCCCTTTAAATCCTCCTTTCAAGACTTTACACAATGCAGAAGTGCGGGTTGATTACATTTACTTCTATGTGATGGTAGTCACTAGGTAATTTAAAAATAAATGTTGAAAGTATTTTTTCATATTATGTCGAATCAAACAACACACTTACACAGAACACTTTTCACTAATTTTTTTTCTTTTGTAATTAATTTGTTCCAAAACTCCAAAACGGTGATAAATGTATGTATTTATTTCTTATTATGTATTGTGTTGTAACAATAAAAAAATTCTCAAGGTTTATAGTTATTAAAAGTAAGTTTAAAAGAACGTAGAATAGCTAAAGTTATTTGACTAGTATGTTGTAAGTTAAGTCCAATTTTGAGGTTTCTTGACTGTGCTCATTTTGCCTCAAAGTACAGTGTTCTATTTTGAATTTGACATTTTGAGTTTCTCTTTAATCTGAATTGCATAGAATTTGCTAAGAGAGGGCTGTTCGTGCATCGGAGATGAAAATCACAAACCAGAGTCAGCTGATGATACACATATGACAGGTTTCGAGCTCTGATATGTAGCAGCAGCTTGGTAGAGGATTGAACAAGCAGCCAAAAGCTTGAATTGCTGGTTGACGAGGTAAAAACCAACATTGTGGTAGCAGCAACTTCGACCCTGCTAATATGTACTGCTTGATGGTGTAATAGAGAGATAGATGATAAGACCTAAGAAGTTGTTCAAAACTTTACCTATCCTGGATCGAGAGTAAGTACCGACCACAACATTCATGTAGAGATATTCAAGCCTGAGGAAAGAAACTTCTCCATTTCAAATACTTATCGCAAGGGACGAGGCTGGTATTGTATAGAACATATACTACTTAAGTACGCACTTACACATCCACACATAGAGCTCCAGTTATCGTATTATTGTGCAATAATTTAGACTCATCAGAATACCAGATTCTCATAGCATAATACCAGAGCTCATGTCATGAGAATGGCAACAGACGAACCGACCCTTAAAATCTTTTTAGGATAAGTCACATACAGCGAAGGTGCTGGTGGTCTACATCGAGATGGATAGATTAAGTTCATCCGTTCTTCAATAAGGTCGCAATATTTGATAGTAGCAAACAAACACCATGAAGTGGTTGAGACGCCTGACGAATATGTAAATATTGAGTCAACCATGATATGAGAAGCCATGGAACGCTGTTTCTTGCTTCTTTGATTTGTTATACTCGATCTTCTAAGTGCGCCTCAAGAATGAAGTTATAAAAAAAATTACAAAATGTTGTGTTCTCTCTTTCGGACGACCTTTTCCTAGACGATTGGTACTGTAGACTCTAGACTCCATATGCGGTGTTCAAAAAAGTAGATTGTTCCTCCTAGTTTGACCAAATTCTTGCATTAACTGAACATATTTACCATGTTTAAAATATAGCAAACAAAGCACGGGGCTTCATTACTCGAATGGCGTCTAAAATTAGAGACTAAATACGACACGTACTGTGCTTAAAAGTTACTGTACTAGTGCTGGGCTTTGCTCCCCTTTGGATTATGTCATTGTAGTTAGGGGCGGCCCGGTGGTGTATCCGATAGCGGCGCCGGTCTTCACACGGGTTTCGAATCCTGGCGGACCGCCTCCCCGTACGCAGAACTGACTATTCAGCTACGGGTAAAACACAAGTCATAGAAAGCTATAAATAGCAGGCCAAGACCTACAGAGGTTGTAGTGCCAAAGAAGAAGAAGAAGAAGAAGTCAGGGCTCCCGTTGGAGGTAACGATATGCAGAGATAAGAGATATTTTAGAAGAAGCTTACGCGACTTCCAGTTTCGCGGTTGCATCGTTCGATTGCTCTCTTCTATACCGCCACCTGTTCCTTCTCGTCAAATTCATGGTAGACGACCTATCTTTTTTCTTTACCATCGATTGAATTTTGACCAGAATGATCCCTGATTAAGAGCTTGCGCCTCGTTTAATAGAGAACACCGAGTTTATAATTTTTACCTACCCCATTCCCCACCTCTAAAGCCGCCTTCTTAACTCTTAAAAACATAATAATTCTATAAAAAAATAATTAAAATTATTAATAATTTTATGAATGTATAAAAATTTAACGAATTATTTTCAATCTGTCATCATATCTGTGAATAAAAAGACACAAAGTACCCATTCATCTTGAATTTGACTAAATATGTTTCTTTTTGTTTGTATTTTTACTAGGTTTTCGATTTTACGTTTCACTTGCCGTGGGTTACTTGTCTTGAATACAGAGTTCAGAATGTTGTTGTAGTTTGTGGTATTGGTTTTCAGATTTTTGGGTTTTACTGTCTTTGCCATCGCATTATTAAAGTCTGCCTTGCTGCTTACAATGCCTTCTTTCGTTTGTTTTCACGACAGCAAAGACTTTACATGCTCTTCACTACCTACGTCTGTCATCTGTTTTGGCCGACTGCTGCCGATCCACGCCAACAATACACACCGTCTGTTGTGTTACAGTGTTCATCAGGTTTTTAGTTTCTAGGATTGTTTACGAAATTTAGTTTAATAAAAACAAATCAATCACGTGAAACAACTGCTGTACATCGTTCGAGCTTGTTGAACATCTCGTTAGTTTAGTTGATCTCGTACGGTTTGGTTAAGTCTTTTATCTTCTTCGCGTTCGTGTACAATGCCACGTATCGAAAGATGAACGGGTTAGAATGTGTAGAATGTGCAAGATTACCTTTGCAAATGTACATGTACAATAAACCACACCAAAACGGAAGAAAAACCTTGTATATAATGATCCAAACTTTCAACCACTAGTGGGAAAATGCTATAGTTTACGTTACGAGGAAATGTCAGCAGTTTTTTTTTTGTAGTTTGAACTGGTATTTTTCTGATAAGTGGTAGTTAGCATGCTTGTGCTAATAACATTCGTTTACTACATCAAAACTAAGAAATAAAAACACAAGCTCAGTACAAAGGATTGTGGTAGGTTGAAATGTTACGCTTCTTCCCTTCTCTTTACACCCAATCAGTTCTTCTGTATGTTCTGCTTTTTTTCTTGTTTGGTTCCAAAATGCAAATGCGCTGTTGTGCTGTAGTATAAATTTTTCCAAAAGGATCAGTTCTTGCTTGTTTCCAAATTTAGTCCGAACAGTGAACACTCCTTCGCTTCTGTCGCACCATTCTCGCGTTGTGATCTTACACTAACGTACAAATGTCTCAACATAAAATAACGAATGTACGAGTTTTGCCTCGGTTTGTTCATATTCGCAAGCGGTTAAATTACAAAAAACAATCACCTGCTGTCTACATGATCGATTATCATTTTCGTTTAGCTGTGTTAGAAATTCTGTCTGATTTTTAATCCTCTTTTGCGGTTCATCTTGATGTCTAAAAATCAAAGAATAGTGTAGAATAGATTTGCTTCACTGCTTCATTGGTTGACCTGATGACGTTGGTGATGGGCGAGTTTTTGTGTGTTTCGTTTAATTTCGTGTGTGGAAGTGATTGCATAAATTGTGCGCTAGTATCTTGAATTTTTGTTCTTGAGATTGTTTGTATTCAGCCTGTAACTCTTTCGCGTGAGCATATGAAAGGTTGATTCCGCCTTCAATGTTCTCATCAGACCAAGGTTTGCAGAGAGTGATACCAATTTCCAAAAAGGAAAAGTTTTTATACACTTCAAAATAAGCACAAATACTCGTTTTGTCCAACAAGATAATACTAAACTAAATTTAGTAAATTATTACCGCAATCATTATTTAGATTTGTAACCACATCTCTGCATGATCGCAGCAATCGGTCGGCAGTAAAAACTGTACATACACTCTAAAACAAACAATGAAACAAAATATACAAACACAACGATATTCATAATAAGGATTAATCAGTTTATTTCAAAAAGGCTTTCCGTCCGCTCAGTGAATCATTATGCAATATTCTCATTAAACCGTGTTCCTGTGTGTAAGTGGTGTTTGAGTGTATGTTTGAATGGGAGTGGAGACCCCTTTCGGTTTGTGTGTATTTGTGTGATTTTTATTATTTTCACCCTCCTGTTTTTTTGCCTAACATTTTGTCCTAACTTGATCTTGATGATGATTATAGAATAAATGTTCAGTGAACTTAAGAGCTACCCGAATTTTGCTATTGTGAGTTTATGTACTATCATTGTATCAACTTTGTTTCTTTCAGCGTTCACATTCTTTCGCTTATCTTGGCGCAGTTTTTTGTTTCGTTTTTTTTTCTCAGTCACATCAGTTGTCGGTGCGCATTCTACGCTTGTGAATGTGTGTTTCTGTTCGATTTTTGTAGCTTTTGTTTTGTTTCAATGTTTATTCCTGATTCACGGTTTTTTTTTTCTTTCTACGCTATGAGCGAAAGAACGCACGCTATTTGCCTTTTATTTTCCCGCTTTCACTAGTCAAAAATTATTCGTATCTAAAGTGTGTGTGTGTGTGTTTTCCTTATCTCACATCGTCGCATTTAAATTAATTTAAATTATATTAGATTTCATCAACTTTGCCTATTACCTACGTCACACCCGGATAGCGTGTCTCCCGTCTTATCCGTGCTTAAACCTTTTTTGTTTGTTGTTTCTTCCTCCACATATGCTTAACTCATCATTCTTGCGCTCTGCTTACAACTAGTGTTACTCTCTGTACGCCTCACACTATCATCACTATGTATATAGTCTATATGTATAGAATTATAGATAACCATTTAATCATCGTTTTTACTTTGTATGCTTCATGCTTTTTTGTGTTTCGTCTCCTACCGTACCGTGTTTTGTATGTGTGTGTGTGTGTTTTTTTTGTTTCTCATTTGTATCATCGTCACCATAATTCACGGCCTGCTTCGTCGTCAGAAGTGCATCGCATACAAAATGGAGTTAATCACTATACGCTAATATTCATTTACCTTGCACAATGCAACTGCGCGAATTGCATCACTGTAACATGCTTCTTTGTCAGACGCTTGTGTGTGAGTGTGTGTGTGTGTGTGTGTATGTCAGTGTCCCTTTCAGTAGGAACTCGTCCCTTTTATCTGCTGCTGTTTTACATTTGTGTATTACTTGTCTTGCTTTTCCCTTACATTTGTTTCTGATTTTGTATCATTTCTATGTTGTTTTGTTTTTGTTTTTGTCACCGGGCGTTTGTTCCTACCAATAACAGTTCTGTTCGTACTGGTTTTCCTTGCTTGCGTTTTTCATTCTTTTCTGTTCATCCCGTTCCCCCCGTTTTTAAATATATTTTATTGTATATTTTTATGCAATTTATATATGTCGTTTTTTGTATATATCATTTAAGGCAATTAATTCATTACATTCATGAAAAAGTGAAGATGATCAGGCGAGTTAAGGAGTCTGATTTCTGTAACTGTAACTGCGTCCGGTGTTGGGTGAACAACGCCCTCCGTTGTACACACCTACTATCTGCTACAGTCATTTTTTTGTTTAGTTTTTTTTGTTTTGCGTCTAATTTGCTGGATCGTTATGACAGCGCACACCAATCGGTTTTTGTATAACAGTTCCATTATCTCTCACGTGTGTATTGTTGTGTATCTTGATGTGGTCTTTTGATGTTTGTTGTTTCGAATTTTACTGAACATTTCCACTGCCTGTTGCTAAACCTTATACCAACTGTACCGGCTACTACTACACCGTTTCACAGTCTTGCTGCCCCGGAAAGCTTGTTGTTGTTATACTTTTGTCCCGACCCACTGTTTGTATTTCCATTGTTTTGTTTTGCTACTTTCCTTATTCTTTCTCTTATTTCTTCGATCGCTTTAGTTTTGTTTTTTGTTTTTTAAATATAGATGTATATATATGTATATCATTCTGCTTTGTTTTTTTAATCCTCATCTCTATCTTTCTCCTCTCTCTCTCTATATATATACCTATATATATTGTTTTTCATATAGAAGCACCCATACATTTATAAGTTCTCATTTCATTTTCGGTTCGAATTTGTTGTCCGTTGACCGTTTGTGTGTGTCCTGTGCCTAACATTCGCAATTCGAGCCAGTTTAGTTTTGATCTATTGTGTACCGTTTTGTTTATTACATTAATATCTTGTAGAGTTTTGTTATCAGATTTCAGTTTATGTGTGTATGAACTTGCAGACAGATGATTGGCCAAGAGATGTGTGGTCAGCTACAAAAATGACTTTACTTTGTCCGCTTCAATGCTGAAGAAATTATCTATCCCAGAAATCTATCGACCACCCTATACGTTTAATTTAACTATGAGTTAGATGGAAGTGTGCGATTTTTATTCTGATTATAATTAAACAACACTTAATCATTTGTATAAAATTAGCCATAAAACATATATTAAACGCTTTTTTAGCTTTTGAAAACTTCCTCTTCTTTGTACGCACTGCAGTCAATTGTATGCTTGCAAGGATAAATGTTAAATTATTTCCAGGTGTGTGAGTGTTGAATGTAAATTTGAAAAGCGAAAATCCTGTCCTACTATATCTTATTCTATTATGTCAGTACGTGCATTAAATTTTCACCATTTTTGTTTTTCTTTAGCTTTCTTTTCAGTCCTGGTGTCATTTTCGTTAGATGTAATTTACATCCTACAATGTCGAAACCCAACTACGATTCAATATCGTGCACATTTCACTATCTTATCGAAAGAAAACAAGTTCGAATGCAGAACGCTATGACACAGGACAATGGAATAACAAAGCAAACAACAAACAGAACAGTGACGAATAGCGAAAACGGAGTAACACAGCTCGATGTGGGTAAGAAGGCGTAAGAGAGAAGGTTGACCACGATTTAGAGACTATGCTCTAATAATTCTTCCACCTGGTTGGATGGAAGCGATAAAGCTACGGTGGTTGCAATTTGCGAATCCATTAGTGTATGTGTGTGTGTGTGTGACCAGTAAACTCAACAACAGTTGCCCTATTACCAACAACAAGTGGACTTGAAGCTGCGGGGTCGAATCGAATCTTTTCGGATGCCAAAAAGGGTCGATTATTAAGCTAGATCGAAGGCATAAGAAAGAAGCTAGTGTGCGAGACGCGTGTGTACTTAGCGTAAATGATTTAGCAGCAAGTCTATTTCGGTTCCTTGTGTTTCTTTTTGTTTGTGTTTAGTACTAAATTGCCTTTCCGTTCCGTGATCTAATACTGAGCGAAAAGGTGAACCCTTAGCTGGGATGGGGAAACGATTGGGTCGCGAAAAATGCAGTACGCTGGCAGTGAGTAAACGAAAAAACAAAAAACAAAAAACAATCAGAGTACTGGGATATAAGGATTTGGGTGGTTGGTTCCTACGGCTGATGCTATATTTTTGATACACACATGCACACAACTCATTATGTTCCAAATGTTGCCTTCCGGACAGCTTCCAGCAAATGTATAGGTATAAAGGTATACTATATGTCACTTACGCTAGATAAGAAATTAAAACAAAAAACACGGTACAATTAAGCGACCCTAACACGAAAGAGAGAAAAAAGTGGGAGAGATTCTGTTCTGCCGTTTGTTTCGTGCTTCAGTTACTTTTCTTCTTTTCCTTTCGTATCAATTTCTCTCTCTCTTTCTCTTTTTTTTCCTACATCGGAAGGTATTAACTAAAGAAATCAGACTATTCAGTTGCAACGGACCGACACGCTCGGTTTAGCATGTGAACCGGTATCGGTCCGAAAATTTTCCTAACATACCGCATCTCGATATAATTCTTTGCTTCTCGTCCATCGTCCACAAAATAAATTTTCCAAACGAAAAAAAAAAAAACAAATCAAAACACAATAATTCATACTCGCTTTGTACGTTAGCCGCTTACCGAAGAAATAAGAGAAAAAAATAACCCCTAAACGAAAGCAAAACAGTGGGTCGGGACAAAAGTATAACAACAACAAGCTTTCCGGGGCAGCAAGACTGTGAAACGGTGTAGTAGTAGCCGGTACAGTTGGTATAAGGTTTAGCAACAGGCAGTGGAAATGTTCAGTAAAATTCGAAACAACAAACATCAAAAGACCACATCAAGATACACAACAATACACACGTGAGAGATAATGGAACTGTTATACAAAAACCGATTGGTGTGCGCTGTCATAACGATCCAGCAAATTTGACGCAAAATAAATCTTGTTTAAAAATAGACAATAGAAAACAACGATCAGTATATGATCCATGATCGAGGCACGAATATATATATATATGAATATAAAAAAGAGTTAGAAAGGAAAATAATTTAAAATACATTTCCTTTCCATTACTTTAACTCATTCGCTACCTTTTTCCGTTCTGCCATATCATCATTTCCCTAGCCATGCTTCCTCGATTTCCTATGCTATGCGTCAGTGTTATCGACTTACGAGTTATTAAAATAATATAACAAATCTTGTAAATTCATTTACATCAACAATTGCTAAAGGTGCATACTAGTTTTTTTTCGCTTCTTCTGTCGCTCTATAAACTGACGTTCCGCTTTCTCTTTCGCGTCTTTGCATATTTTTTTCTTCCGGTGTGTGTTTGTGTGTGTGAGTGGATGTTTCTTGTTTTTTTTTTGTTGTTTGCTACTATCAAATATTGCGACCTTATTGAAGAACTGAGCCACCTGAGTTATTTGCTGCTACTAGCTAACCGCCTTCACCGTATGTATGTGTTATGTGTCCTTCGTTATTGTATTTGAGCAGTTACAACTTAAGGATTGACGCCGGCCGTAGCCGTTAGGTGGGCGGCCTCACCGACGCCACCATCGTTCTGGATGATGATGATAAACGTATTGTTGCCACTGTTTGTATTGCTATCCGTTATCGACGGTGGTCCTATTGCTTCGTCCAGCTCGCTAGCAACGATCGTGTCCTCCCTGCGACCGCACGACGACAACGACGAAGACGATCCGGATGACGACGAAGAGGAATGTTGATACTGCTGCTGCTGGTTGGAATCGTGCGATACCGTACCGATTGTTGGCTGCTGTTGCTGATAATGTGTCTGCGGTGACTGTTGCTCTTGATGGTGTTGATGGTGGTGGTGTTGCTGCTGGTGTTGTTGCTGCGGTGGCGGCTGATGATAGCCATGATCATCCTGTTATGTCATCAGATCTTGCTGCGAGTCGATCGAGAACAGTTCCTTGTAAAGCGCCGGGAAAACGTATTGCGGATGATCCTGTTTGAACTTCTGTAACGCTTCCATATGCATTATGGAGAGTTCACTGTGTTGAAGAATTGGCGAGAAAAGAAATCCGTTAGTGTGTTGTTTCTAATGGCAGACCTTGGTCACAATGGCACACTTACCGGAAAGTGGGTATTTTATTGAGCAACGTATCGAGCACCGTCACATCACCTTTGAGCGGTGCATGGTTCGCTTCAATCTCCTGCCGGATCGCGGACATACTCATGTTGAACAGCCGCTGTATTTCCGTATTACCTCGCACACCATTTCGTTCTGCAAATAGGAGGCAAGTAGGCGTATAGTTTGATTGTACGAAGGAATGTGCCATTTGGGGGAAGCACAAAAACACGGGCGGCAAATAATTGGACATTCTTACCAGGCCACAGTAGCACCAGACTTTGATAGAGCGCCAGCTCCGTTTCTGTCAGCTTCAACTCCGTAATACTTTTCGCCGTCTCGAATATACACGCCACCAGCTTCATCTCGAAGGAGTCGGACGTGTAGAAGGCTTCCTGCGGTAGCATAATGTCACCGTACAGCACGGAGTTGGTTGAGAGATCCATCAGTCGAGACATGCGCACAATCGCCAGCTCAAACGAGCCCGTTTTGAGGAGTAAAATCTGTGGACACGATCATATAACGCGAACAAAAGGATTAGCGAAATGCACGAGGACAGAGGGTAGCTGTGTGTGTGTGTGTGTTAGAGCAATTAGTTGTAACAGTTGTACATCGTTCCTACTAAGTTACTACTGATTGAAATCTAACGAGTGGTTGTTAGTGGTCTTTCGTGGGTTGTGTCTAATGATCATTAACTTCTGCAAAATCAAGTGCTACACCGCGTAGCACGAATGCAAAAAGATACGATCTACTTACCTGATCGTCTTGACTTAATCGCATAAAGCCTGGTATCAGCTTGGCGAACTCAATGATCTGCTGTATCATGGCTGTTAGCTTCTCCGCACAGTCCAACCACAGCTCCTCTTGGGTCATGTTCTTGTAGTAGAGTAAGCGGGAAACATCCTGCAATAAGCCGAACGTAGAACGATGTATTATTGAACTCGAGCTCGTCTGCATATTAGTATCTTACCTGTGGTTTTCTGAACATTTCGTGCACTATCTCTAGCTTGTGGTTGGTATTTGCGTGCGCTTCAGCAAGGGTCTTTATCAGCACATCGTTGATATCACCTTCGGCTGTAAGGAAGTAAGGAAGGAAACCATTGTAGAAGTTTGTTGCAAAACTGATTCCAATAATGGACAAATATGTTTCGTTCCAGCATCATCAATTTGAGCAGTTGCAATGAGTAGGACATTGAGCGGATCCGCCCTACAGGCGCATTTAACTACGGCAGGGTTAGTGAGCTAGCTACTGGGGCTATTATTGTTATTGTACATACTAAGAGAGATTAGTATCCCATTACCCCATCGTGTATGCGAATCGCAGGAGCTATCATCCTCGCCAAACGATACCGGTGTGTTCTGGTGATGGTGATGGTGGTGAGCCTGTGAGTGCGGAATGCCATCCGAACCGGTGCCACCAGTCGTGACCGGATTCTGGCAGCAGTCGTTCCGTCTTAGGTTACTACCAGTGACATCTAGAGGGCGTTTCGAGTAAGGGAGTAGTAGCGTGCATTACCAAACATTGTGTCGTAGCATTAGTGGACATTGGAAGGTGAGTGTGTTAGAGGGACATGTTCAAGATGATTTACAGGAAGTTACGTTAGGTGTTATGAGTGTGTGTGTTTATGTATGTAGAAAATGTTTGCGTGTTTAGATGCAGAGTGTAGGGAATAGAGAGAAAGAGAAAAAGAAGAAATACAATATTCGGTTTCGGTTAGTAACGCGTGGTGGATAGCATCTACGGGTCAAGCACAGCGCCGCCAGCAAAAGGATTGTGATGATGAGGAATGGCATAGCGGTTGGAGAAAGCGTGTTTCGAACCACGAACCGCACCTGATCCTGAGACGGACGTTGGGACAGTTGTAGCTGCCACTGCAACCACCGCCGTCGCTGCGGTTACGGCGCTCATTCCACCAACGCCACCGTTGGTCGTCACCATTGTGGCGTTGCCCAGCTGATGCTGATGATGGTGTGGATGCTGTTGTTGCTGTTGCTGCTGCTGGCTGGTGGGCGGCGATGGCAAGAAGGTGGTTGAGTCGACAAAACTACCGACAATGCTGTCGACATTGGTTAGTTGCTCTTGCTTGATGGTTATAATTGTACTATTATTGGTAGTGCCATTGCTGTTGCCGTTGTTGCCGGTGGTTTGATGGTTTGCCAGCGCCGTCACAGCAGTAGACTGTTGCTGCTGCTGCTGCTGTTGTTGCTGTGGTTGTTGCGGGATCGTGTGCTGTGCGGTGGCTTGACCTGCTTGCTGCTGAGGTGCAAGACCTCGGGGTCCTCCACCACCATCATTGACACCGCCCCCGTCCGAGCCAGCGATCACATCACTGCCGGTGGTTGTCGTGGCGGTCGTTTGCTGCACACGCGCCAAACGAATATCGTTGAGCGTGATTGCCCGGTTCTGATCCGGCGAGCCATCCTTGTCTGGAAGGTGAGGTGTTAGTAGCAGAAGAAGACGGGGAAGTACGGTTATGGGTTATTTACATCGCCTGTCACTGAAGGTTAGTTATCGTGTGTGGGCAAGGGACAGTGACACGCACAGTGAAAGGAAGAAAGTTTTGCGGATCGTGTGCTCTACAAGTTAGATGACATGCACCCGATGCCGGTTATGTGTTGTACGGTTAGGTTTCGATTAATGATGGTGTTATTGTGAAAAGTGATTAGTACGTTGTACCACAACCAATAATGTATGTATATCGTCCACAAGAACGTTAGGAACGAATGTCGAAGCAAGGCATAAAGAACCATTGCAGGTGAATTCTTGAATAGGATGTTTGGGATCGCGATGACATGATACTCACTGTGTCCACTTATGAAATCTGAGTCTATCATCGTACTTCTTGGTTGTGGTACTGTTGTACTATCCACGTAATCGGCCGAGATGTCGTAGCCCATCGTCTGCTGTGGCGTCACCGAGGTCGAGTAACCGTACGGGCTGCTGTAGCCAACCTCGTTCGAATATGTGTAGCTGCGCAAATGGAAGGAAACCAGCAATGTTAGTGGGGATAATTGATGCGTGCACCCAACTTTTCACTTTTTCGATACATTACCCATTGTAACCGTGATGCAACTGATCGCTGCTGGAAGGTGTTTGCGTGTCGAACACGGAACTGTCCGGGGCTGCATCATTTTGTGCGCGCATCTGAGCCCGATGAAACCGTACCTCGTCCTCGACCTTCTCCCGTTGCTTCTTCGACATACGTCCAAATTTGACAGCTGAAAGATAACGCAAACGTTTAATATCGACTATGCGAGCGGAGGTGCGCTAGAATCCATGGAAATGCAATGTATTTGCCTATAACACACAACAGCTACCCAGTAAGTGGAAAACGAACGCAAACAATCGATCCATTTGTTAATTGAACTGAATGAGATAACCATCGCTAGACAGTTGGCACAAAAATGTATGTCTGCTGTTTGTTCTTTACCCAGCGCCCAGATGCTGCCATTATCCCATGGAACGGAACATATCGACCATTTTGCACAGCCACAGTCTTTCCTATCGCTCCAGACGGTTTGGCAGACAACCCGGTTCCGGATTCACATGTTGGCACAAATGTTGGCCCAGGTCCAGAGATTATCGATTAAAAAAGCATCCCCAATGCGTGCATGTGCCATGATGGTTGATGCCTTCCCCATCGAGAGAATCGCCCGGTGGTATCGAACGCGTAACTCACACAAGAGCCCATGAGTTCCCAGCGCAGCATTGCCAAAGGACAACGTACTACAGCGCCAAACGTGTGCCGGTGAGCCACGTTGTGCATGGAAACATAGACGAGAAGTATCTCGGTACCCGTAAAGATGCTTCTGTTTCGTGCTTTCGCTAGTGTTAGGTTTTTTTTCTTTCTACCCTGTCATATCTGTTCTAACTTTTTGGCATATCCCACTATCTGAGACGTATGCTGCCAGACAGAACCGCGAAAGATAAAAAAAGATGAGCAATGGTGAGCGCGATAGCAGGGCAGGGCAATGGGATGCATTGTCCCGTCGTGGAGCAATTCCATCATCCATCCTGGTGTCGCGACAGTGAAAAAAGCTGCCAAGCCTGCATGTATACAGGGTACAGGCTGCGACAGTGTGTGTGTGAGAATTGCATGCATGCGGGACCATTTTGGGATAGGTCAGGTACGTTCGATAAACATGCACACCCATTCATTAGAAGTGCACCAAGCGCTTCATTGTGGCGCACGGCAACGGAACTCCGTGTGTTCCATGGGCCCAGCATTTGCCATTCCGTTGATGGACTGTTTTAATTTCGTGCTTTAGCTTTGTCGCTTTTTCCTCCGATGTGTGTGTGTGTGTTGTTCGTTCGTTCGTGAGTTTTTCATTCGTTTTATGGATGTTGTTGAGGGTTGATGCATGCAAAAAGTGCATTAGACGGATGTGCGGTACGGGTGGCTGGAATTAAGGGTGGCAATGTTACGGTTTTATGCGCACGCGTTGCATAATCGCTGCACAGTGATGGCGTTGTACATTGACATCGACATGATGAACCGTTTTGTGGAAGGCAGGGCCTGGAGCATCGTACATCGACCCTTGCCGTTCTCAGTGCTGGGATTTGGCAGATGGAATGCTTTAGAAATTGGCATCTAGCGGATACCGAGCACGCATACCGACCGGACGGTGGTAGGTTTGGGGAAAGGATGATAGAGAGTTGGTAGATGGCGGAAGTGATGCGATCTCATCGTCATTTGGCTTTGTGTCTTATGGTTCTTCTTTTCTGTCGACGGAAGACCACGATGAGCACCGAAGGGAATGTTTATTCTAGACGCTATACTGACGGTTGGCACAGAATGTGTCTTGACAACGATAGCTTTCGTCGATGGCTTTCAGAAGAGACGTTTACATTACCGGGTAAATGTTTACATCAAGAAACAGCAATAAGATGCCGTGCTTTTGATGTGCACTAATACGAAAAAAGAAAATAACTTGGCGTCTCCATCGACCACCGTGAAAGGCAGTGATGCAGTTTAAAGCAAAATTATTTAAATGGATTTCTTTTTTGTTCAGGTTCTTTTCGAGTGTATCCCTTGCATGTAATGCTTTATGACACCATCGTAATACAGTCGCACCGGTACGACCGGTTTATTTCCTTCTGCTCACACGATCAATCGGTCCTAATTACGATCGATTATTTTGCTTTGCTTTACCACTTCGCTCCCGATAATGGGTCGGTCGGTTCGTTGCTTGTCTGACTGCTACCGCAAAATGCTATCATTCCATCAGCGCAACGATGTCTGCGCCCTTCGCAAAACGCGGCCAGACGCATCAACACTCATGTCGGCAAACTTTCGCTTTCCATTAGGAAGAACACCGTCGCGCCGTGGGAACAGCAGCGAAAACAAATACTCCAACCCGGTATGATGCAAACTCGCCGTTGACCCATTTTACGCGGTCGCATATGCTTATGCAGTTTACCGGAGATATCGTCCGGCCGGAGAAGAAGAACCTGGTCGGGTGGGTATGTTATCAGAAATGTTTCCTGAGGAAACGATTCCTACTCAAAACGTCAGGCGAACCGATTGGTGACTGTGGTGAAGCGAGCGTGCAATTGTCGAACCTACCTCAACGCGGAACTTCGCAACCTACTAGCGGTGTCTAGACGAGTGGTGCTGTTAGATAGGAACGGCCCAACGCCCCATCCTCCCCATCCATTCGAATCCATCGTCGGTAGGTGCAGCAGAAATTGGGCCGAATTTAGGTCAAATGGCGCGACAAGATAGGGGAGACCCGTGGGGAGCAAAATGAACGAAAAATAAACAATATTCTTATTGCAGGCAGTGCAATTACCGTACCGAAAACGCAAGTGCGCGCGAGTCACCACGCTTGGGGTTTGGTGGTGCGAAACGGCGAAATGATAGCGGCTGGAGCTGGTGTTTGTTTAGGTGATAAATTTTGCACCACTACCACTTCAAGCCACCACCATCATCACACCGTGGACGATGGATGATCATCGTCATTATTGGCTTGTTGCTTTGGCAAGTCGTCGCCGGCCGTCCGCCAATCAAACGATAACGAGCGTGACGTGATACCGTCGGGCAAATTTGGACAAACCGTACGTGTGTGAGGAAAACGATCGGAATTCGGACAGAAATTTGTTGCTAGTGGGTGTGTTATAAGTGTTCAAGAAGTTTCTGGAATATAGCATCATTTTAACTGATTTTATGAAAGTTACACTATAGAATTTAAAATATATAAAGAAATTTCTTTGCGTTCAAAATTTGTAACTGTGTTTACAGACAAACTTAAACGATTTCAAAGAATTAATTTCAGACAGGTTGCACCAACATCAATCACCACGTGCCGTGCTTAATGAAACGAAACAAAAAGCAGCCATACAAGCGAAGAAACAAGCAAGATAATGTTGCCATTGCTTCTGCTGTTGCTGCTGCTGGCGGTGGTGATGCGCACTTCAACTAACGTTGGCTTAGGTCAGGAATGGCGAGTAGCAGCAAGCGTTCGCCATTGCCCGCAGAACTCGATTGCGAAATTTGTACGATTCGCAAATACACGGTATGAGGGCATCGCGTCGCTGTGTTGAGTGCGTACAAGTGGTATTTGTACCGTGCTGGCTAGCATGTTTATCAGTTTTGATGATGAACAGCAATTTGTGGTTTAGATAAGTGGGTGTGATTAATGTAAGAGTGACAAGCGCGACAGGAATGCATAAAACTGGATGATGCTGTAAAGCGTGCATTTTTTAAACTCAATTACAGTTTTTAACAACTTTGAATGGAGCTAAATTATTTTAAATAATACTTCTTAAGCAAGAACGACACAACTGGAAGACACTCCCCTTTTTTACACATAAGAGTCTCTTAGTCAGTGTATTCCATCGTATGGTAAAATAAATTATAAGGGTGTGTTCCTTCTCTGGCGGAACATCAATCATATTGAATCGCCAGTAACCCAGCGTCAACGGAGCTCCAGGGTGGTCGTATATTGGGGCCCACCCGATACGAATCGTTTGCATTATACTGTTGGAAGTTCTATAAATATGCCACCCCTCCGCGAACCCTATTGCAATGCGGAAATTAAACGCACCGATCAGAGCTTCATAGTGCGTGTGTGAGCCATCTTGTTTCCTCCGATCGTACACCTTGCCATGACGTCATGCATGTGATGTTCAAGTTACGAGCTACTAGGCGAACAATGGTGACGAGAGAAGCATATGCAAACGACATAAGCGATATGTCAAACACGAGTTGAAGAGAGAAGTCAGGTGATCATCAGAACCGATGATCAGGTTGCCTATTTGTATGGCTGGGTGCGTATAGCTGATGATCGTCACCGTTTAATCACATGGGTAAATCTATTCAAATCTCTCGAAATTTTTCTTCTTCTTAAATTTCTTTTAAAGCAAAAATGAGAATTGGTATTTTTTTCTATTAAATAATCGTTAACAATTCGATCCAATTCTTTCACGCCTTGCATCAAAACCCACCGTACAGCACGCTACGACACCTGCGATTACAGCTGATGCGTACGTTTGCCACGATTTGTCATACGGCATTAGTCCGGGCGGCATTTGCAATGCAAAATGCGAAAGTGTGACATTTCCGACCTCCCCACAGCCACGGTAAAGACCAGCCGACCCAACATCAACGGTGCGAAATCTCATCGCCGGTGCCGCACGTCTGTTTGGTGTTGCAAACCACTTCATTACTTCATGGTGAGAGAGTTTCATCCTCCCACGCGCGTCCGATGTGGTTGGAAGTTGTTAAAAGGAGGGATAGATTCGCCTTTTTGCAGTTACACTCGATACCCTGCTGGCAGCCATAACAGCAACAGCCGCAGGACCAACACCACTAAGGGCATCAGTTAACATTCGCAAGCATTACGCCATCGTTTAGAGACGACGAATGACGATACCCTTGCCACGGTTGGTACCGCCTTCTTCGCACCCGCCAATCCATCGTCTCTGTTCCACGCGGAGGTCACTCACCTTACACACGGAGCGACGGTATGGCAAAGGCAGAAAGGGAGAAATGATTTGCAAATTAAAAGCGCAAATGCAGTCGGCTCGGGGTGGGTTAGCGGAAGCAGCACTAACATCCCTTACGGTGGGTCGAGGGCCGAGGGTGGAGGTAGGAAGTTGGATGGTTGTAAAACTTTACAGAATCCAGCCATCGTCTCTTGTGTGTAAAACCGAACAAGAACCAGCCGGGAACATCCTGCCATAATGGGCGTTATGCACCCGTATGCATTGAGCCGGCCTGCCCTGGGAATGCTGGGAGCACTGGGAAGAGAATTAATTTATTGCTCTGTTATGCAAATAAATGCAATTTTCATAGTTTTAATTATAAAGATTCATCAAACGGAACGATGTTTGCCGATTGTTTGTGAGCGTCACTTACGGGTGCGGCTACTCGATCTCTCTGTGTTTCTCTCCATGTGCTTCCATTCATTTGGAAGCTGGAAGCTGTGGATAGGCAATAAATCAGCCAAATTACAGTTGAATCCCTACGGAGGCATTATGCTGATTGACACCTTACTCGTGGGCTGTGGTTGTTTACTGTTGTTCGGTCCAGCCATAGTGAATATCGTGAAGTAAAAGTTTGACAACGTTACTTCCCCGCTTAAACTACGCTTCAATTTCATGAATCCCATCTCAAGCACTTCACCTAGCCACTTGTTGTTTGCCAACCAAATCAATTAGCGACAGCATTAAAAACAACATTCGCAATAACAAAACAAAAAAAGCGTCCACTTCGCAATACAACACTCATTGCAGCACAAAGTTGAATGCCACTTCCCAGGAGCAGTTAGTGCATCCTTTGATCTAAATGACATCACCACGCGGCAGCACACGGCATCGTCGTAATTAAGTGCGTCTTCATTACGGGTCCCCGGCCACACGAACGGGGATGCGGACGGATGAAGAAGGGATTCGAATTGCGTTCTACCGGGGCCGGGATGGGTTCTTCGTTGCATACCGAGAAGAAACTCGTTTACAGCGCACGTTGCCAGAGCGCTTTCATTCTGCATCGTTAAGGGCACGGTCTCTACAAAGTAGCTACTTGCTAACGTCGGGTTTTTTTTCCATGAAGTATTTGCGAAACAGGAAGCTATTAAAGGAAGAAGCGGCTAGCAGCTAGATAGCGAATGCGCGTCGTCGTTCGTCTGAAGACGGGATGGTAAGATGCACGCTCATTGCTTCCGAATGAATTGACCGTAAATCATTCGGCTAATGGTAAGCTTGTAGCTGAGAAGTTTGTCTCTCGATGGGTCAACTTGGACGTAGTTCGGAATTTTAATGTGAAAATCATGATTTAATGTAATATGATAATCCTATTGTCTACTGTTCAATAAGTAATAATAATTCTTAGAAGTGATAATTTTTTGTAATTTGGATCGTTATCGAATCGATTTTTCAAAATATTCATATTATATCAAACCGATGCTATTGCGGAAATAACTCATTAAATACTGTTTGCTTTACAATGTTGCATGAGTAGTCCAATAAGAAGACTTCAAGTTTAATACTAATTTGTCGTTTCCTTCATGACTTTTCACTGTTTAACTTGTTTAAGGGGAGTCTTCTTCATGATTGATTTTTAAGTAGCAGACTATTATTCCCATTTACAAAAATCCAGATAAAGATGATACAGGAAAAAGATCCAAAGTAATGAAAATAAAACAGCTAATCCCAAAACAGAAATTTTTTCTGATTCTACTTTTTTGTGTTTAAATCATTAAAAATAATTTCACAAAAACTAAAACCATATAAATGTTGCCCGAACTACAAACACATTTTCAGTTTGCTACTCACTAATAGATGGCGCTGGCAAATAGTTCGGGCAAATTATTTGAACAATAGTTTGGTACTGTTTTCGAAACGTACCTAGTCAAAATAGAGCAACAATGAACATTTTACGCCCCATTCCAGAATTTCGTGATATTTACGATGGCTTCGTTTACTATTTTACATTACAATATTTCACCAAAATCAACCCTTGCAAAGGTATTTACAATATTGCAGGCACTTTACGCGGGAAACGGAAACAGTCTCTTTGTGATTATTTCTGTTCCGATTGTAAAACTCATGATCAACAGCTATCTGTTTTGAAATAAATTTCTTATCTGTTTTTTAAATCATTCTATCGCCCTTTACAGCTTCACTTGTTGTATTGTAGAACGTTGTTGCCGACCGCCATTCCAGCTTTGCCGATGGTAGCACGGAACAATGGTCATCACCATGTTTCATCTATGCGTTAAATGCTCTGCCCTGTACGGCAAATATGCAAATTTTCCACCGTCACACACCTCATAAAAACGCCACCCCGTGACGGTAAGCGAATAAGGGCAAAATCTAATATTTTGTCAGCGGTCCTCCCTTGGGCACAATGTGTGTCCGAGGGATCGCGACCACCAGAACCGTTCCCCGTTTTCCGCGAATGCGTTCCGGTGCGTAGCGTTCGGCTTTTTTTTTTTTTATTTAGTATAGCGCCTCACGCAAGACATCACTCTGCGTGACGCACCGTTCCCTGCTTATTCTTTACCAAAAATAAAACTAGCCCGTCGCCCGTTCCCGTCGTTGCTTCACCCGCATGGTGTAAGTTTTTGGACGGAGCTGGAAGCATAAACGGTATGGGCCTCCCGCGAGTACTACTATCGCTATGCTGTTGTACTACGCGCTCTTTTTTTCTATCGAGAACCCTCCCCCCCATCTCTAGAAACATGCCCACCATCATCACCAAAACCCTCGGCCACGTGTACACACAATTCTCAGTGGCAGTGTTGATAGGCGTGTGTGTGTGTGTTTGTGTGCAGGCAAGGTGAATAAACTCTGGCGCGGCACTATGCGCTCTATGCTGGCGACACGTGCGAGCGTGCGTGCTGCTTCCTATTATGCTGTTCCATGCTAGTCACTCACGGTAGTCACTCAGCACAAAACTATCGGAAACTATTCGCTCAGTGAGTGGTGCTGGGGTGTCTCGATCAACGCAACCGATGGACGTTAGAAAGTTTTGTGAATTAAGCGCTTGTACGAAAAGGAACAACTTTTTACCAACATCTTTAAACGTCTAAGCGTCTTTAAGAAACGGTCGGTATGCTTCGTCCGAAACTGTTTCTATGAGAACAAGAAAAGTAATGATACCGTGGGCTTTAAAATACAACAGCATGTACCCCCAAATGGTATGGCAACCAGGAACGGCTTTCAGTGACACCAAAAAAGTAGAAGAAAAAAAAAAACAGTCGGTTCCTTTTTCTTGTAGCAACAAAAGCTTCGTCGCCACTTTGCCACATTTAAGTGTGGAGCTAGATTGTTAAATATTTACATTCGTTTACTTCAAAACTGACGAGCATAATGGTTGTTTGTTCTATCAGGCCTACACCTATTCTGGGGACGGAATCGGACACACGCGCCCACCACTAGCCGGGTTGTCGGAACTGCCCCACTCACCCTCCAGATCTTGGCTACACGGTCTGCGTGAGTTTCGGGTTGTGAACGGGAAACAAATATTTGATAAGCCAAATGCACTTGCGTCCAGCTACGTTTCCATATTAATTGTGTACGGCCGAACAAAGTGGCGTCTACAATAGGCGAAAAGCGTACATTGCTAGCGATGCATCGTGGTGAGTGCAATCCGAAATGCTACATTTGCATTAGAATGATTCATCCTGACCGCTCTCATTGTGTAGCTCATTGTGTTTATAGCCCATCGGTGGTGCTTGGTGTACAATTACAATAGTTAATTTCGATAGTAACATTTACAGTCCTATTCTACTGCCCCCAAAACTAGAGGCTTGCCTGCCTATCACGAGAACGGCTTCGCGTTCTTCCCACGTTATCGATTATTTTGGGTTCTTACGCCGGAGCGTTGCTTCCGTCTTGGGACACCCAGGCCGGACGGTGCCATTACCCTTATTATGTTTTTCCTCTTCCGGCACGAAACGGACCTTATACAGTTGAGGCGGAAGTCGGGCTTCCTTCCAGCACGGGTTCTAAATGTCCTTTGTGTTATGCCCGTTCGCTTAGTCACCGCACTTTCCGTGATTTGGCTAGCACGAAGCAAATCAATCAGGTTGTCTTGAGCATAAAGTAGATTGTACAGAGTTGACTTAGGGGTTTCCTATGCACAGTTTAAGACTTGCTTGAACTGAACTCAGTCAAGGCTCAAAAACTCAATATTTGTAATAATTTGATAACTAAAATGTGTGTTATGCAATTAAATAATGACATTGGATGTCCATGGCAAACATGCTCTTATTATTACCATACAACGAGTACTTACCGTCACGACTCATTCCCAGCTTTAGGCACTTTTGCAGTCGACAGTACTGGCATCGATTTCGGTTAACCCGATCCACCACGCACTGCTTATTTCGCGGGCACTGATAGTTGACGACGGAGCTCTGTGACCTTCGGAAGAAGCCCTTGCAGCCCTCGCATGTGATCACACCGTAATGCACCCCGGACGACTTGTCGCCGCACACCTTGCAAGGTATGATCTCGATTTGAGCTACAAAGATAGAGAGTTGTCGATTCGCCGTTAGTATATTTAGTAAAGATATTATTTAAAAACACAAAGTCCATCGTTTATAATAAAGAAATGAAGTACGGTTGCAGACTGTTCAGAGAAAACGATCGTTCTCAAAAATAGTCTCTCTCTCAACAAATCCCTTAGTCTCAACCGAAAATTACTCATTCACCAGTAACTACATCAATCACAGCTTACAAAAAAGAAGCATTGCATGGGAACGACAAAAAATAAATCACACTTGTGTGTGTGTGTGTGTGTGTGTGTATGTGTACGCTGTGTCCATCATTTGGAACGTTGCTTTTAGCTGTTCTCCTCCTGCGTGCCGTCGCCACGACCATCTGACTGACAGTATGTCCGTTCGGTCTGACGCGTGCCCCATCGACCGGCCGTCCATCTTCCATGCATAAGAGAATCAAAGTAAATATTTGCCAAACTGCCAAAGTCAATAACCTCGGCCACAACCAGCTGTGGCGGCTGGTAAAGTTGGCTGGTGGGAGGCACCGGTAATCAGCCACCAAGCGTCAGATGCTGTTCTGTGCACATCCGAATTGTTTTCTAAGTAAGGAACGGTTAAAAAGACGATAAGAAAACAACATCATTTCTTGGTAGTTGTAATGGAGGGAATGGAACTCTCCGTACGCGAAAAGATGAGTTTCTATTTATTTACTATTACTGAACAAAAATATACGTTAAAGAATGTTTGGATATACATAGACATGTATCGATTCGCGTGCTTTTCCTCATTCTTGTGCCACACGTAAAATCAAAATATTTCAGAAAATAAATAAAATTTTGATTTATAAGATGACTTCACATAACAGAACGACACATAACTTATCAAGGGCCTCAACATCGAAATGGATAAGAAGAAAAATACTGAAGAAGACCTAATGAATGCATTATGAGATACAAGACCATTTTTGTTATGAATAATTTATAATGTTCATTAGACGATGTGCAAAAACTAGCTTAGTGGCTACATCTTGGTCGTGATCTGACAATATTCAGTAGCGACAATAGAGTTTGTTTATAGTAAATTAAATTCAACAAACATTATTTGAAAATCGTTGTTCATTGCATTAGTAAATCTACATTTTTGATACATTTAGATTTAACATTAACTGATGTTAAATTCCGCCTCACTCAAACGTGATAGCAAACCAAGCAATCCCTATCCAGGCTAAGACTCTGGAGGGTCACAACGTGGACACTTCCCGGTTGACTGGCCCGCACATAGAGTGTGGCCCATTAGCATTTTCCATCGCCAGCACTTCCTGGTGGTGACCAAACGGCGGGAGGTTTGCAGATGTGCGACTAATGCATTCCCGTGTAATGGCAATAATAGTGCGAGCCATTTTCAGTCGCGCACGCCACTCGGTTGCTGTTTTATTTCGCTGCTCCAGGTGTCGGGTGTAGGGCTCTCCCATAAATCAGTTCCAATAGCACTAGCTCCCTACTGGTACCATTACCTTCAAGGGAAGATATTTTCATCAATGCACTAACCCATATAGTGTAACATCTCTGCGTTGGTTTGGATTTTGACCGGAAAACGTTCAAGTACGCCACTGAGAGTAAACCTCAGAACCTTAAAAACACGAACCACTTTCCACTGGACGAACGATGTGCATTTCATGCAAATTAATGCTGATGCGACGTGATGCCGCTGCAGGGAATGCAATCATCTTGCTCCTTCTACCTTTCCATTCGCTGTTGTTTTTAAATTTACAAATTTCGCCCAACCCCGTACACTCATTTTTGTCACCGATTTCTGGCCGGTGGCACGTCGCAAAAGAAGCAGCAGCAGCACGGGGAATTCGTCCAGGCAATAAGGTACAATCACCCAATTCACCTTGCACGCGTACTAGCGCTGCAACATGATGTGACCACTTATGGTAATGGTACCGCCATCACCTAAATGGCGGCTCATTTGGGGACGGGTTGTTTCAATTTTCACACAAGCACAAACAAAGAGCGAACTGTGTTTCGTTTAATGTATATCAAACATTTTCAGTGCATTATTTGCTTTATGCGAATGCAAGATAAACGCGTTTGGTTTAAGCCATTTTAAAACACTTTTATTTTTTGTAGCTTTCAAGTAATCAAGTAATCCTATCGTACCACTTTTATTCAAAATTCCAATCAATACCAGTTACGACAGATACGGCGAACGCCTCGCCGATTGCTGATAGATATCCCGTAGCCACACCTTGCTGAAATTAAAATGCTTTTGATTGAGCCTAAGCTTACGCGTGCTTCGATGGAATAACGAATAACGCGGAAGAGAAATTGCGCTGTACCGTCGAACGAAGTCAACGAACTCAAGTGCATTTATGACACACTTTGACGCGTGTATGCAAAATGCAGTGCGTCATTGGCACAGCACGCTTCAGCTAGGCTTGGAGTGGTTTGCGGAAAGTTTTTGCAAAGAGAAAATGATCACCTTGTGGGTGTTTAATTTAAATTCATTAGCTGTTTTTGAGCTAGCCATGGTTAGCTAGGATTTGTTGTTTAAATACAATATTCGCATTGATCGTTTGTCAAGTATAGTTCATCTGAAAAAGCTGACTTAAATAGCCCACTTAATTTTGAATTATAAGCGTATAAGCAATTCCTTTTTCCACACCCACAACACTTTACTCATCGAAATGGCGGGTAGATTTATTGCTGAATCAGAATGCTGAAACGATTCACTCACAAACACACGTAAGCAGTTTCGAGTGCCTCAAACTTACAGGTCGTCTTTTTAGTATTTATTGCACCGCTCGCAGGTTGGGTGAAGATAAAAACAAAAATCAATGACTCCGCGCACCCACAATGGCCACCCCCAAATCCGTCCGGCACTGATATGACGAACCGGGAGTGTGCGAAACCAACACAAACAACCATCCGGTGCCATTGACCTTTTTTCCCTACTACGCAGCAAAATGCAATTCTTGCCGTTCGCTGTCGGGTGTCATTTTGTTCTCGTGTTCTCGTGGTACAGCGCGAGACAATATCAACGGAAAACGGCGTTGCATAGGTCATGTACCGAATGTGGTTCCGAAGATCATGCCAATGACGCCATCACGGTACCACTTATGTGCCATCTTGCCCGTCACAGGGAGGTGCTTGTACCAGGGATGGGATGGGAAGCGGCGACTGTGTCGGATGGATTTGTGGCGTAGGAGTGAGAAGGAGAAGGTTTAATTTGCAAATTGTGTTCGATCGATATCAGGAAGATGCAGTCTTCCACAGAGAGCTGGTTTGTTGGACAGGATGTCTGCATTATTTGTAGAATTTTAGAGCGATTTTGTTTGGAGCTTTGATGGTTTCTCATCCTGAAAGCATGACACTCAAACATTGTGGTCCTCCGAAGCTGACTTCAATGTCATTAGTTAATATCCAGGACATGTGGGTCACCTAAATATTAGGACTCTTCAAAATCCCAGAGTCAATCCACACTTACCTCTAATTGAATTGGGAGTCTTTTTCTCATGCTGATGACCATTCAAACCCAACAGTTCCCCGTTTGGGCCGATGTCACCATCCACACCACCATTAGCGTCGCTGGTGCCTCCACCGCCGTTAGCCGTTCCCAGTCCAGCTGCCAGCAGAGCGCTGGACGAGAAGGGTGGCGGCGGCGGTGTTGTACTGTCGGCCAGATCATCCTCTTCCATCGCAAACGAGGCAGCGGCCATCGAGGCGACGGCCGACAGTGTTGAGCAGATGGCATTGTAATCCTGTTCTTCCTGACCGTTCCGCATCATGCCAGCCGGGGCCGAGCAGGAAGCACCGGACCCACCGCCCGGTGGTGGCTGATCGTGCGAGTTCAGTGGCTGCAACAGCCGATGGCTTAGCTTTGGGAACTCGCGGGATTCGCGGGCAAAGGTACCACCGCCACCCATTAGATGCTGCGTACCGTTGGTGGTGGTTGTGTTATGGCTGCTGTTGCTGCTCGCTGTGCTGCTGCTGCTGCTGGTGTTGGTCGCGTTGCTGCTGGTACTACTGCTACTGGTATTTCTTAAAGGCCCTAGGTTTGTATCACGTAAATCAGTCGTTGGGGCACCTGCCGACGCGTTGAACGGTGGCGCCGCATGACGGTTACCGACCGCACTGCCGGGGTGCGTCGCAGAGTTGTTGTTGGTGGTAGTGGTGGCGGGTTTGTGGTTTGGGGGTAGGTGAGCCAGAAAGTGCTTGGTGCTCGTGTACAGCGTACCCGGCGCACCGCCGGCCGTGGACCCCGGCTGGGGCTGCATAAGCCGCGAGGTGAGTTTGGGAGCGGCTGCCATGGCGGCGGCCGTTGCTGCAGCCGTTGCGGCGGGCGCCACTGCCGCCGGATTTGTGTATCCACCACCAACCGACCCAAACCTTGCCGGTTCGTCGCCTGTGCCCGCACGATTGGCTGCCGCTTGGTACTTGACATTCCAGGATTGACTGAACAGGTCCAAAAATTCTCCGTCATCCATTTGCCGAAACGTTTGTCGAAAGCGGTGGAGAACGAGCTCTGCGAGCGAGTTGTGCTGGGCGTTACCCCTTTGTGCCGGCGGCGGTCGGGGGGCCCGCCACTGCCGCCGTATTTGTGTATCCACCACCAACCGACCCAACGCTTGCCGGTTCGTCGCCTGTGCCCGCACGATTGGCTGCCGCTTGGTACTTGACATTCCAGGATTGACTGAACAGGTCCAAAAATTCTCCGTCATCCATTTGCCGAAACGTTTGTCGAAAGCGGTGGAGAACGAGCTCTGCGAGCGAGTTGTGCTGGGCGTTACCCCTTTCTCGGTAAGCGGTGTTTGTAAGTTGAGCTGAGGTAGCTAATGTAGCACGGTGTGGAGTTTTGACCACTCCCGCAGAGGTTTGGCGAAGGGCTTAGCCCTTCTTTGTTTAACCGTTAACGTCTTCACGATTCACTTTATCAGTATCTTGCCCTTCTATAACCACAAACACTGTACTTTACGTACACTTCAGGTACCCTTAGCTGGCCCCGCAGCCAGCAGCAAGGGTTTAGGTGGGATACAAATCCTCAATGCATTCGACAGTCATCCTTGCAGCGGATTTGTTACCTTCCTGGCGACGAATTCTGACTGGAAGTGAGCTCCAGACTACGACGAACTTTGTTTTCAGTAGCGATTACACAGTGCTTTTCTATTTCTCGCCGGGAAACAAATGAATCACGTAGCAGAAATTATGAAACCAATTATCACGCACGATGATTATAATCCTTTTTGATTGTTTTTCACTTTGCCCTTAATTGTTTATCACACTGGCACTAGGAAGCTCTATCATTGGTTGCCACAGATGGATGAAAAGAAAACAAAAGCACGATCTACTTTACCACACATTCCGCAATTAATTCCGCACAGAACGCAATACACAATCGAAATCACATTAAAACCATCCGATGCCACTTGTAAGCCCCAGCATAAATCCTTCCCATAAACAGTTGATAAGAACAACTCGCAGTTTGCTACCTTGGTTTGATGCTGCAATGAAAAATGCAACAGCAAACTTGCGTACCGCGTACAACAACAGTGTTCCGGAACCGTCGACCTTAATCAGCACAGACGGACTGACCTAAAAAGGCGCATCCCAGCCCCAGGTATACTTCGATATCTTCGTGTGTTTGCCTTTGCCATTTGTTACCATTTGTTGTTGTTATTATTATTATTGCTACGACCTCCCGACTACAATCAAAACACAAAGCACACACGCGCCCGTATCACAACCGCGTCAGTGTGCATATGTGGTAGAAAAGAAATTAATACGGACGAGTAGAGATTTTTGGGTGTCGTTGTGCGCACTTTCGGTGATTTCGGTGCAGTTGCAAGCGAAACTGATAAGGGCCCTTGGTTTCTTGTAGGAAGGGTTTGAGTGAAGTTGGTCGTTTATCGATCGTGTGATGACAAATTGGTTGGTTTGCACAGTGTAATAAAATGCAAGCCAATGAAGGGTGCATCTTGCTCATTTGATTCAGTCTTGTTTTAAGCCAGAAACGTATACTAATTGTACAGTATTGTTTTGTAATGAAGTTTATGTTGTCTTAAAAAGATTGATTTAAAATACTTGCAAGTAAAAATGAACAACCTTCCATAAAAAGTAAGGCTATTTTTTCAATCCATGTCAACCTACAAACAAAATATTAATATAGATAAGGTACATGTCAATGAGACAGTCTCAAAAGGGTAAAATAAATTGCTAATGTGCTCATACCTCGAATGAGTTACCACCTACAAAAAAACAAACGACACATATGCAGATGATAAAATACAAGCAGTTCCTAACAAAAAGCTGGATGCAAGTGCACCGTGCAGTTGGATAAAGAGACAGGTTCAAATATAAACACTCACACTTCCATACGATAACCCACACACAGAATTGGTGTTCTATCCCCGCACAATTACCCATCCCGATCCCATCACACACACACATTGCACACGCTCTTCACACTGCATGCGTGAAAATGGCAAGGCAATGGCCGGTCGCACGCTGTGCAGAGCAAAGACTGTGCCAACTGCATCAAGCAACAGCAGCAGCAAAAAACAAAAAAAAAAAACGTCGACGCAACGCCACCATTACCACACGCACACCACGAACGGCAGTGGGATAGGTCAAGAAACGGAAATCTATTTAAAATGAGATTACGGCAGCAGAATCGGCATCGGGGGCATCGTTGCGTTTGCACAAAACACGCGAAATGGGCGCTCGGTGAGCGGTGTGAACGGGACGCGACGATGGTGTGCGAGTGTGCGCCGTTCGTTCTGATCTACCCTTTTGACCCGTCCCCTCCTCCCCACTCCCATTACCCCCTCATGCAACCACAACCCTCCCGACTCGGATCGACCGCCGGTAAAGTTTCGATCAAACGTAGTTTTGTGGTCACGGTGGATACACAATCCATCGTCACAATATCTATCGTTTTGTCGGATAGGGGCTATTGCGGTAGCGAAGGCGGTTAGGAGGTGTAATGATATAAAGTTGCAGAATAGGAAGAAGAAACGGAAACTAACGCCGGGTTAAAGAGACGTCTTATTGGTCGGAATGCAATTTATAGCGCTAGAGTACGAGGTTTTTATCGGTTTTGCGAATGAAGGATTCAATCATTCCAATGGCTCTGTCGCTGTAACTTTATGATAAATGGCGTTCACCGATGGGATGGGCAGGTTGTTTGTCGATTTTGTATATAAATCAAATTTAGTATTGTGCGAGATATGGGAAGGAATATAAATCAAAGAATAAATTACTTTAGTTACTCGCTAAAAAGATTTAAAACCTAATCTTTAATATCTCAAGTATTGGGTTTAAGCTGCTGTGATATTTCAGTTTAAATTATTTTTTTCAGTATACCTCAAGAGTGTAGTAGTTTAAAAACATATTTGCAGGAAGAAATCAACAATCCATTAGACCAATTCTAAAGAAATAACACAACTTCTCTAGTGTGAGTATCACGATTCAAAATAAATTTACATAAAACCATAACGCGCATTATAACACTTTCAATGACTAATAACTACACTCGAGAGCAATAAGTCGCACTCGCCGCGACTGTCTCACGCTGCACAGTATACGCCCGCGTACCGTAAAACGTTACGCATTCCGACCAACGTTATCTGGTGCGAAAGCGAAAGTGCAATTACACGACACCATACATTCTGATGCACCGCGATGCCCCGCGAGGGGTGGATCTTCTGCTGTTGCTGCTGTTGATGTCTGATGTTTGATTCTTAATGATGCAGAGCGGCGTGGAATCAAAAGGGAAAAGGACAGTAACTGGTGGCGGGCGACTGATAGTTGCATATAAATAGAATCACCAGCTACGCTGAGTAAAAGCAAAAAGACTAAACAACATCATCGCCACCGAGAGACGGCGGTACACGAATGATGGGATCACAGACTGGCTGGTTGTGCTGTTGAATAGCGTAAGTAACATCAATTGGCTGTGCACATGGCGTACCCCAATAGCCTCACACAAATGAACGTCATAATGATGGCGCTAATGTGCGATAAGAAAGGTGCATCGCTCCTGGCAGTTTAGCGATTTACTGTGTGGGTTTGTCTCCCGGGAGTCGTTGCAGGCACAGTGCTGTAGGTTTAGATTTGAGCTGAGTAAAAATAAACGTGAATTTTCCATTTTGATGAGTTTTCTCGATTTTTGAGCTCTTGTTTTGATCGAGTTTTATGTATTTTACTAACTTTTATAACTTGCAACTATCTTTAATACTAAATCAATTGTCTGGCTTGAAGTTCAATTTAATTACGTACGTGCATAATTGTATCGAAGCACTGTAACTAGCAACCATTTCAATTATTACTTCACCATGAGCTCATCGTCCTGAGCGTTGGCGAGATTTGCCTTTTCTCCCCATCATACAGTCGGTACGTGACTTAAGGAAAATGTTTAAAAACCATCCAATAACCCGCTCCCCGATACGCTTGGGCCGCGTTCCGCGTTCGATTGGTCGTAAATCTTCCCCCAAAACACACACTCCATAAAGTACCACCGTGTTAGTCTGTGTCTGGGTGAACCACATTCCCGAACGAACACAATATTTACTGGAACTGTAGCGCATCATCTCGTGTTTCCCTTTCTACCTTCACAGTCGTCAATGGGCTGTGATGCTGACGCTGCCGTTACGGTGCAAAGTGCACCTGCTAAATTTGACTCCTGGCGAGTTTTCGCGAAACAAAAAAATACAGAAACCAAAATACCCAAAAGTATACGCACACACCAACAAAAGTTTCGCGAAAAAGTTAAACAAATGGAAGAAAAGTGTGCAAAAAAAACAGACTAATAACATTTTAGAATCTTCACGTAAACGCAATCAGCACGTCCACAGAACCGCGCCGGTTGAAACGTTCAAAAAGTACAGACGCTGCAACTAGTGCTCCGTAGTGCCGTTGTCGCGGTTTGTTTTTCCGATTGTTGTTGTTCCTTTTGCTCGCTCGCTTACCCTAAGAGACATTAACCCCAAACGAGACGCTCGCTGTCGTCATCGGCCGGCATCGTCGATGGTCACGCTTAAATCTTTTCTTCTTGTGTATCGTTTTTTTTACTGGGGTATGCATTTTTTTTTCAACCATTTTTGCAACACCTCTCGCCTCACGTACGCGATGAACGGTCAATCGTGTACACTGATCGAGCCGTGTGTATTGAGTTTAATGCTCATGTAAATTGGTTATTTAAAAATTGATTATTGGACACTGTTTGTAGCGAATTAAATCGTAATGCTGTGCCCTTCACTAGCGAATGATTCCATTCACTAGCATGCGCATAAGAATGTCTGGAAGGTACCACCATGCTTCCTTCATCCATGTTTCCTTCTGCAGAGATAAAACAAGATGTGTCCGTGGAGTGACCTTGACCTTGTGCATCTTCTTATGCAGTGTAAGTTTTGCATGACTTTTTTATCATCATAAGTATGCTTTCTTCTTAAGACACAGACATTACAACCCCCAAAAGAGTCAATGAACCTGCAAAAGCCCCCCTCTGGAAACGCTACATGCAATAGTGAATTGCATCATGATGCACCATTCATAATGTCGCACCGCTCCGATGCGTCACGCTTATCAGCAAACTGGGAGTCTGTGCTCTGTGTGTGAATCAGCATAGTTCGTTCACCTTTTGCCTGCAGGGTTGTCGATTTGGTTTTTCTTAAAACAACACCACCGAGTTGAATTGGAACTCACACTGCACACGGGCTAGAACGATTGGTGTATTTGTGATGGTGCCGATGGTGGTAAACTGATGCCGCATTGGTAGTGTGAAATTATGCAAAGCAGTCAAGTACGTTTGGTCTGGAGATGCACCGAAGCAAAGTGAGTCGTATTGGATAGCGAATGATTTGTGAGCATAGGGTTAAACTTATTAAGTTTGGAGGATACCTGCATGAAACTATTTTTCAAATGATAACTTAGTTCGTATTACAAATCCTCACTTTTCCCAATCAATGCAACTGTTAGTATGCAAAGTTTATTAACCTGCAACCATACGGGATGACTACGTTTGTGTTAAAATTCCACAACGCTTCTCGTGTGGACGTGTAAACAACGGGATAAAAAAGTTCAACGCAAAATGCACAATCTACCATTTTTATCCAAACAGTTCTGCACCGGCTGTCTCGGTGCACTATCCCGTTTTAGAACGATTGCCGTTCACGCAGCCCAACAACCACCGTGTGTACAGCAAAACAACCAGAAACGAGGAAGTACAAATGGAGTGGAAAGAATGCACCACCTGAAGGACGAAGCGTGGATAAAACTAAGCAGGGATAGCCCCAATACAACAACAATAAAACCGAAATAAAAATAATAACATGAAGAAAAACAGAACTCGAGCAACGAAAAGAAAGCAGGAAAATCAGCAAGCAACCACAAACGCACGCAGAGAAGAGACCGAAAATTACGTCACATTGTGCGGTGGCCCTGGCGTCGCCAAAGCAACGGCATCAAGCGAGCAGAACCACGCAGAAGGCACAGCGGGCGCAACGTACGCAAGCAAAAGCGACGTCGCCGAACGATGAGGAACGTCGCAAGAACGGTTAACAATAAAAATAAAAACATCTGCGCGATTCCGACGACACCAGAAGGATCATTAACCTCAAGGTGCGCTGACTTTGTCGGTCTGTTTGGGTTGGTGGGCTGGTTCGGGAACCGTTTAAAAGGGATGGAAAGAGAGTGAGAGCGAGCGAGAGAAAGGTCGAGTTCCTAGGGGGTGGATGAGTTCGGGCTGTTCTTGCGTAGCGGTACAATGCGAGTGAGTGTCCCGGTGCACAAAAACCTGCGATGGTTTCGTTGAGTGCCGAACAGGTGCTGGAAGTGGAGCCAAAGTGCGACAGGACGCATTAAAAAAATAATCGAGAACCATCCATCTCCGTGCGGGAAGAATTAATCGATTTGTGGCCAAGTGTCAATTTGAACGCCAAAATCCCGTACCCACCAACTAACACTTGTTTGCGCTTGTTAAAGTGATCGCGAGTGATCATAGCTATGTGAGCGGATGGCATGCATCACATCATCATCCCTCACGCATTTCGCAGAACTCACGGCGTGTGAACGAACTGGACGGATTTCCCCAAGCTCTCTGTTGTGGGGTGGCGCTCACAGCACTCACAGGCGCTCACTCTCTTCGTGGAGGGTTTTATTTTCTTTTTCGTTCATACAAACACATTCTTGCTCGCTTACGCGCTCGCTCTCGGCGTCTCAATCTTTAGGTTATTGAACTAAAGCAAAACACACTGCCCAGGAAGGCGCAGCACCGGGAGCACAATGTCTCGCGCGCTCTTAGACTACCACCCTTCCCGTTCTTCTCCGCTTCCCTATTCTCCCGTTGTTCCCAGCGCTCCATCTGTAGGTCCCGCTCCCTTCAGCGCCTGTTCATAACCTGTGCGCTAAAAGAGCGGGCAAAACACACAACAAACAGCCGCTAGCCCCGGTTCCGATGGCGGGTTCGATGATTTCAACCCTCACCCATTTGCTCGCACCGTTTGCCCCCTCCAAGCGATACCGCATCGTTCTGTGCGGCGTGCGTTCCAAGCAGCAGATAGCTCGATCTATACGTACAGCGATGTTACAGTGGCGAGTCTTTTATTAGTTCTCAGTTGGTTTGGTCTTTTATTTTGTGAACTGCAGTTTTAGCTCATTTTTAATCGTACCCAAAACTCGTTCTGACTTTTGCTAATGATTGCTGACTTTGTGGCGTTCCGTTTTCATTATGCAGCGCGAGAAGAATCCTCCGGGGAAAATATGTCCTCTGCTTTGTAGGTGAAAGCGCAATAAATAGACAGGTAAGGTAGGAGTATTTTAACACTTTAAAATTTTATAGCAAAGATATTTTTATATGCCTTTTTTCCAGACAGAAGCATAAAGGTGTGCAGTAATGATCGTGCCAAGGGAATGGTGTCTCGTTGGTTCGATGCCCTTTTGGTAACATGACAATGGTGTTGAGGAACGTTTTTGAGGTATCGTTGATTGTTTGTAATATCTATATCAAGGGTTCAAGCAAGAATCTGATAATGTTGCGCTGACTTGCTTGTTTAGGCTGTAGTCAAGTTAAAGAAGCTAAAAATGACAGACCAAGAACGATTGAGGATTTGTGGCCAGGTGCTAAAGACGAAAATGGAATTGGGGAAAATAGTTTCAATAAAGCGGCGAGATGAGTTCTTGATCGATAGCTTTGTGATTGTATGATGGTGCCAGGGGAAAAAAAACTTGTTGAAATTGAATCACTTCCAGGAATTAGCACCCGTCAATCGTGCGTATCGGCTTGTTCTAACAAAAAAACAACTCATCACAAGAAACCATTAGAGCCTTACATGTCACTGTGACAGCATACGCATCCCAAGGGGTACCTGTGGGATTCGCACTTGCACACATTTGACACTCCGGATCCGGGATTTATGGCTGGTCCGCATGAAGTGTGAAATAAATAAGCCACCTCGAGTGTTAATATCGATTCCCATTAATTAAGCTGCCGATGTGCGCTGCTACCGGAGAGTGGGCCACAGTGTACAGAGTGTACCATTACCCGGGCGGTTCAATGACCGCAAACACTCGTCTTATCAACGCTCTTCGCGCTGTACCAGTCGTTCGAGTGTCATTTCTTGAACGGTTTGCCAAAGGAAAAGGGGCAGGAAGTGGCTACGTAAGGCGCCAGCGATCGGCACGATCAGACGGGTCATTGGTTACCACTCGTCACGCGAGACAGTTGAACTTCTTGAGATATGATGAAGATCGGGGGAAAAAAAACACCGGGCGCTACTACCACTTTGAGGATGGTAGTGTTGAACATCCGGAGCAACATAATCAAACATCGATTTGCACTATTGTCATGCTAGGATGGTTTTGGTGGCTTTGCGTTTGTGCGAGTGAACATCGGAACGGCTAGCAGCAGAAGCAAGGTTGAAAGAAAGGCAAATTTATGTGTGAATTCTAGAAGATGTGTTCGGTAAAAATGCACCATTAATCATCGTTAGGTTAGGGGTAGTTTTTTCTGGTGCGGTGCGACTCAACGACGCAATCACCGGTACCCTACATTCGGATTGAGTAGAAGCCGACGAGTGACGCTTCTTTAGCCGATCAGGCTGATGATGCTTTGCGAAAGATTGTGCTAAAGCAATCGTTAAGAACTAGTGTATCACGGGAGGAGGACAACAAGACAAGCTGAATGGGGAAGTTAACATATTTGTTGTTAGTAGTTTGTTGTTTTTTCCACTCTCGATCTGATGCTTTTAAGACAAAATTCAGCTAGTTTTTTTTTTCTTCGCTGTCTTTTTCATTAATTTTGTCTTGTTTCTCAGCCCCATCATCCTCTGGCCAACCAATACGATTGCGGTGGAGCGATGGCTACAACATTCGCTACTACCCACTCACCACCGTTGGCAGGAGTGTCCCCTGTCGGTCATTCGCGCGTGTCAACGGCCTACGGATGACACGCGGCGTGAGATGGCGCAATTTGTCTTGCAAAGTTTTGTTCGCATATTTTTCATTTTTCGCACCCCCATCGCGTTTCCTTCCGCTTAGGCCACGAGGGACGAAGCGGGCAGTGGTGAAGGAAAAACATAAAAATTAAGAGTGAAATAAACCATCTGCATGTCTGTTTTTGCTATGGAAAAACACACATACACCAGTTTATTTTAAGATTTATGTTAGTCTTGCACAGGGAATACGGGCACAGACGCCGGCTGTAATTACGGTCCATTGACACCGATGTTCAGTGTATTCTTTTAAAATTAAACCATTGTACCGGGGTAGTGTCGTCGTAATTGTGGATAATTTATGAATGGAATTTTTCACAGAATGATTCGTTGTTATAATTTGGGTTGTACTCGTGAAATATGTATACGATGACCTTTAACACACTTTTTCCACATTAAAGAATGAAAAAGGATACTTCCATACGGCACACAGCCTCCGTGGAGACGCCTGGTGTTTTATGCATTTTATGAATCACCAGGCGTCCGCTTATTGCGCTTCACCGAACAATCAAGATTTTATAAACAAACAATTTTCTTTCTGTGTTTTTTTGTTGTTGCATGCACTAGCCCATGCTTAAAAACACACTTCACAGCTTGTCATTAAATTGCATTTCATTGCTTCTCGTCATGCATAACATGAAATGAAATATTCATCGATATTAATCAAACCCGCCGATCGATATGGCGAAATGATTGCTGTGCTTTTTGCTTGTAGCAATAAAAATCATTAAATAATGGTTGGGAATATTACACCTCACAGCAGCACCCAATGTGCTGGCTCAACGGTAGGCACAGTCAAAGTAAATAATACATCCACCTGCATGCCTAATGATGTACAAACAATCACACGCATGTGGAGTAATTATGTGACAACTTCTCGCGACGACCTGCAGCGAATGAACATCATTCAAGGCCGCAGGTTTAACATAATCGCACCCTGTGTGAAGCATTTTAATGCACGTCCACATTAAAAATGCATATTTCGAAACCCAAACGCATCGGATCAAAAGCAAACACCCATAAACACTGTTCCACAAAAACGAAATGCATTCGACCGGGTGAATAATTGTCCACCGATTAACGGCGAGCACCGAGCGCACCCAGCGTATGGAGTGAACTTTGGCAGCGCGAGTGGCAAGCAATTGGCAATCGGGTCATTTTGGGGTGTGTGATAATGTGATTCGATTGTGTATGTGTACGCTTCCGCTTAGTAGGTTAAAACCTTAAACCGTTCACTGCACCCCGTACCAGTTTTTGGATACCTGTGAAATTATGCAATTTGGTAAATCAGTTCCGCAATCGTTCACCGTTGGTATTCATTTGCATCGATTTGCAGCTGTTCGATGTTGACACAATTGTTTCTAGTTCACTGTACCGCGCACCAGGTTTCCGGCTTTACTTTGTTGGTTTTCGTTGGTAGCAGTTTTTCTTTGCCTTTGTCGGACCGCAGATGCACAGCTGTCGTATGAATGCACTTTTGTCTATCGGGACACTTCTTGCGTGCACACCCGAAGTTCTACACTGCAACGTGCACGCGTGCTGACGATGCGCAGGATCTGCCGGTGGCTGAAGGATCGCAGGAACCAAGATCAAACCGAACAGGAAGCATGCGACGCGGGAAGAGAGCAAGAGAAACAGAGAAACGGAGACAGTGCGTGACGCGATGCGAGATAGAGTGAGCGGAGAGAAAGAGATGGGAAGTCACCCGGCTAAGCGAGCGAAGGCGTACCGCGTGTTACGAACCGGCGACTGAGAAGGGTAAGGGGGCACACTGCACGAGCCCGAGTTCATTGACACCGCGCGAGCATCCTAGTGGAGTGCGGAGGCAAAAATTCCTGTAAAAATTCAGCAACCAAACAAACGGCAAACAGGACCGATCGCCGGGGATCCTAACGCCAAACCCCCCAAAAGCGAAAGGGCGAACGAAGTTGGGCGGTGGAGAACGGTGGCTTTGGAAATAACGCAAGATGTGTGAAGGTCAGAGAATAAGGTAAAGCCACTCGATTTTCCACCAAAGACAGAAAACAAAAATCTGTACACAAGTCAGTCTGTCAAACTGTGAGTGGTCGCAAACGTTATGGATGCGTTACCGAAGCGTTACCAGCTTAGTAAGCCGCTTCATTTATAGCAATGTGCAGTCCAATAGTGACTGTCAGCAAACAAGTGGTTTTGAGACGCTTTCCTTCCAGTGTTTATGCGTAAGCATGGCAATGTGTTTGTGTGAGTAGTAGTTGTGTGCAACTCGGGCTCTAATCGAAATACGATCCCCGATATCTAACCGATAAGAAAACAGGTGCCCGGCATGGGTGAACCTGATACACCTGATAATGATGTTTTCTAGCACCCGCTCGCGCCATTATCATCGCCCCAGTGACAATCGTACCGTTTCGCACGTTCTGCCTGTGTATGGGTAAGATGAACACCCCTATCTTCAACTGCACTTATCAAAGCGGCGATGGAGCTACAGTCTACAAACACACACGTTCGTGCTTTAGCGTGCCCGGGCAGGGTGATAATTGTTAATGGGACTGTTTGGGTAAAAATGGTGGATTATGTTTTGAGAAGAAGAGATGGGGGACACTGAGGTGTTAGAAGCCAGAAAGTGTCTGATGGGAGGAATGCGTAGTTACGTTGAAGTTATGCTTGTGATCTATCTAGCAAGCCTCGATTGTTCATAGATGTGGTCAAGAAGGATTGACATGGGAAGCGACTTTTCTTAATCTCTCTTGCACTCCAACTCTCTGTCTATCTCTGTTTCACTCTAGCTCCATTTCTATTGCTGTCGAGTCTTGATGTTTGACGTTTCCCCATGGGAACCAGAAGGGGTGTAAATTGTTGGGGTTAGTGGTCCATGCGATTGAACTGTATTGTGGATGCTCTCGCTCTCGCAGAATTGTGCGCTCTCGCTTGCTCGCTATAGTTCTTCCTCTGTCTGTATACGCTTTTCCTGCTTTATCTTGCACTGGTCATTCTGGTTCGTTCTCTTTTACTTTGCCTTTTTTCTCATTCTCGCTCTCTCTCTCTCTATCTGTCTCTCTCTTAGTCAACGGGAGAACAGATTTCAAAGCTGATTCATACTACACATACGGTACAAAACACGCGTCTCGTGCACTATCATCCCTTCTTTCTCTCGCTCTCTTGCGTCGAGCGCGCTCGCTCGCTCACACCGCGCGAGGTGCCGTGTCATTGAACCTATCCATTTTTCATGTAACAAGAAAGGGATCCACACGCAGCCACACACATACACATATATACACGCGCGTAAAGCCGGGTTGTGGGAGGCTCAAGTGTCAAATCACGCCGCCCGGCTTTGGGGTGGACGCGAGATGGAGTAGGTGGAATTTTTCCGCAAGTCGGTACTATCATCGCCCAAAAGGAGAGTAATTTTGTATGCGTGCCAGTCGTCACCTCACGCTCTCTTTCGCACCTCGTGTCGCGTATCTCACACTGCCCAGCACTGCCCGCTGCACGGTTAAGCGGTGTTTTTGCGCTAATTTATTTGACATATTTGTCACACGTTGCAGCGTGATTCCGGTGTGCGCGATTTAAGCTGGCATGTTTTGCCTCCCTGTAATCGATCAGCAATCAGTGCGAACACGTACACTAGCATCCACTCGCACGCAAAACTAAAATATTGGCCACACACACAATTGCACACGGTTGGGGGAAATAAATTGCAAATAAAGCAGTATTTTTGCTTCTTTTCAAATCATCGGCAGCCGCGTTTGGTATCCATTGGCTTTGCCGGGAAGGGCGCACACATACTCACACGCACACATAAATACACATTCATACACACACGCACACAGACGCATATCACTAGCAGGTGACAAGTGAAACAAAAGAATTGATGAGCCACGAAACATCATCGTCAACAATATCGTATCGAATAGATAGTGAAACACACATACGAAAAAAAACAACGCACACTTTTAACACACGCTACATACAGACAAACACACCGTACACAAACACACGCACACTCACTGATAGGAAATGAAAATTAAAATCGAAATGCAGTTGACTAACAAAATGTGCATCATCGTACCCATCCCGCCAACCCAAAGCCCCCGGTGGGTGGGCACGATGATCGATTAACCAAAAGCTGACGCCGAACGGGGTGGTTTTTGTTAAAGGGAGCAAAGCTCGGAAGCATAAAAAAATGGGATGAAAAACTTTCAATACAAACGTAGAACGACACGTTTCATTCTCGGCTGTGTGACACCACGGTTGCGAACGGGAAAAACGAAAACAGACGTGAACGACATGGAGTGTGTCGGTAGCTCGGTATCCCTCGTTTGCTATTGCACTTGGACCGGTCGTCGATGCACCAACGCATCTGGTGCCAATGATAATATTAACAATAATAACAGCACCAAACACCGGCTCAGTCGAGCTGTTTTTGTAACACTTTTCTCCACAAACACACACCACTTAACAGAAATATGTTTTGCTACGACACATTGAACCAAGCTAAATTCACATTCCGTGAGGATCTTGCCCAGGGTGGCCGGTTTTGCTCGCTCTCTCTATCTCCCACAAACGCACAAACACAGCCAAACACACACACACACGCACTCGTTCCTCTTTTCTTGCGTTTTGAGCGCTGCTGAGGATCACACGATCGTGTCACAGAATCGCGACTGGTGCTGCACGACGCTGCTGGCTGGAAAGGCACTTTTGCTGCTTCACACAGTGATCAAGCACAAGCCCTGGCCCGCAGCAACCACACAAATGGTGGCGTTTTCTGTTCCCCTATTCCTCCTCTCTCTATCTTTTTTCGACGTCGCGGAGTTTAAGAAACGAAAACCAACAACAAACGACACGATCGTAAGAACGGGTGAGCAGAAGGTCACAACAGTGAAAGCACACGCAGCCGGAAAGCCGGCGTATCCGAAATCGTCCCGAAATTTTCCGCTTTTTTTGTAGTCCCGTTCCGTTCGTTCCGTCGAGCCGCACGAGAAAAAACTCAACAGAACCGCTTCACACTAGCGCACGGAATGCGGGATGCGGGATCTCTCGGCAATTCCCGCGGTGTATGCATGCGTTTCACGCGGCACTCACACGGATGCCACTCACACGACGAGAGTGAGAGAGAGAGAGAGCCGACACTCACCGACAGTGTCGGGTGGGTTGCTGAGTGCGTGCGCGCGCTGTCAATGAACGCTGGCGACCCGCGTGGATGCGGCGTAATGGCAATAACATTGCGTATCAATTCCGCCTTCCCACAGTTCTAGCCGACCGTTTTTCCTTGGTGTGTGTGTGTGTGCTTGTGTTGTTTGGCAAAAGAGGAAGAATCATCTCCCGTTTCGATAAAGCGACACCAGCTGACTGGTGGAATGTCATCATCAACCGTTTCGTCTGGTGGAACGCCAGAAGCCACGCCGAGCTCGGGGTTGTCATACCGATTCTAGTCTGCTTCCAGCTCATTCCCATCGACCACCAACATCATGATGCGCCATGAACTTGATTCCTGGGGTTTCGCCACATTTCGCACGGGCGGGAATGTGGTCGAAAATTGGAAAATCCCACTGCTTTGCTGTAGATTGCTGCTGCTCGATGATGAAGGAAAAGCGCAATGAAACGAATCAATCGGACGAATCCAAATCGTCGTGTATCGTTTGAGAGGAAGCCCTTTCATCTGTACACGGAAAGGTTTAGCGACAGCGTTCATCTTTAACCACACATCGACACCCGGCTGCGGTCATTGTCCTCGGGACTGGGAGGCGGGTTGAAATATTTCGCACTTCCACACGAAAAGCCGAATAAGCGTTGCTGACACATTGTTGCCCAAGACCGGAGGGTTTCTTACAAATGTTCTATTGTTGAAGATGAAGATTTGTATCCAGAGATTTATTTTAAATAAATCAATAAATAAATCTAATCTGAGCTTTTTTAATGCATTACTCTCGTTAAATAAAATTATCTTGAAAATTAGAACGGTCCTGAGTGTCGCAATTCTATAAAAGCTCTTAAAATCTATAACTCAAATATCATGTCTAAACAGCATCATGTTAGATTCACTAATCTAAAAGTAGTTTACATACCGCTTAAACGAAGAGCATAATGTTTTACACACTTCACTTCCATGATTGTATAAAACCAACCAATCTTACACTATTGTACACTGGAATTTTTCATACCTGAAATGAAACGAAATAAACAGGAAAATTAGTTAACAATTTATTTCAGTTTTGGATGCATACTGAACAGGAAAAGAGAACAGTTATACGAGTTATTTGCTGCACTCTCAACATTGAGTATCAAAGCATATCTCTAAACATAACTCCAAAGCATAGAAAATATTGTTGTCTATATTTAACACAACCATGAACTCTCTTCTTTCTTGGCCTAACGACCTCTTAAGGTCATGCTTGCCATTTCTGGCTTACTAGACTAATTGATACCGCATAGTTGGTTAGTCAATCCTCACTATGGGGGAACGGCCCAGATGAGACTTGAACCCCGGTCCTGCCGTGTGAAGACCGGCGCCGCCGTCGCATCACCACCGGGCCGCCCAACCATGAACTATTGTATGGTTTTTAAACTATTCTCAATAATTATTTCCCCAAAACTCGTGTCTATTTGGCCATTTGGAGCGATCAAAGATAGTTAATTTATTATTTTTAGTTATTATTATATATTTTTTTTCCTTATTTCAAAAGTCACTACAAAAGTTATCAGTAAGTTTAATAGCTTTTTTAATTTCGTAATAACCGGGGAACATCTTTTGACGGTAGGACGGTAGAAACTATAGAGCAAAAGAAGAAGAATATAATGACAAGTTCGTCTTTTTAAGGAAATTGAATAAGAATTTTAAATTAAAATATCAATCTTTGAATGTTCCAACATTTTTACGCATTATCGCTCATGGTTTTCAAATGAGCGAATTGTTGCACTACATTTATGTTTACTTTACAACATTAGGATATTTGGATGTGCATATGGATAATATTAGAGGTAATTTTAAATTATCTTTCCCAGATTTAATGTTTTTTTTTCCTTAATGAACATTATTACTTGTATTTTGTATTTGAATAACCTTTTAATGTATTGGTTTTGTTGCTTTTCGTCAAAATAACAATTAAGCCTACCATGAAAATTCATATACTTTTCACATAAAATCAAGCTTATTCCTCAAAAAAAGTGTTACTGCAAGAGGAACCGATTGGTTTACGAACGTTCTGCTGTAAGAATGCATGATAGAGAATGAGAGAACTGTACAGCCGCCTGAGTGGGGTTAAGTAAAAGTCGATGTACCCGTAGCCGCACCGAGAGTCTGCCTGATAAGACAACGGCTTTCGACTTTGACTTTGAGCGCTGTTGAACACTGTAGCCGCAACGGGAACGGAAAGTAGGGAAGGAACGCAGACGGGTGTAGAACCACAATGGCCGGGGTCGTTTTGCTGTGGTTGGCGAGAAAATTTTGCTGTCCGCGGAAACGCAACAGGATAAGTAAACACGTCAAAATCAAACCCTTCGAATGCGTGTATCGCGCTATCGAGAGCCGAGCAAAAAGGGAGGCCACCTTCAAATCGTCACCCGTCACCAGGCAACAACCCTCGGACCCGATATGCGTCCGGTGTCGTTGACGAGCAGCACGGTTTGGGTTTTTGGGGGAGGTTTTTTTTCTTCTTCTTCGCCTTTAAAGCTCGGATTGATTTTTTCGCAAATGTGTTTTGAATGTGTGTGTGTGTGTGCATGTATTACCTGGCTGGGACCTCACAAGGGAGTGAGTGCGCGTCTTGGACGGGATGTACACGCACGTACCGAGCTTTGCCAAAATTCGCGTCAGCAACAGACGTGTGACGCGTTAAGACGCGTGTGTGTGTATGTGTGTGCGCGCGTGGGGATGTGTGAGACTTTTGGCGGAATCATCCAAAACTGACATTTCCACACGCGCACCATGTTGGCCCCGGTTTGCATGAAGCTGCGATCGTCTTTAAAACCATCTTCAAACCATCAAAGAAACGAAGAGAACATAAACGGTACGTACGCACACACAGCGTTCGGACCGGGTCGTACGCAAACGCCGCTTCGCCACACGTATACAGACGACCGGTCGGTTGCGCTTGCCGGCTAGCGTTACGCGCACCGCGCAAAACTACCAGCGGAGCCAGCTCAAATGCGGAGTGACATACGCAACAGACGCAAGAAAGGCACGAACGAACGAGCAAATGGATAGAACAAGAAAAGACGCGCGCTCGTTGCTGTGTCCACGGTGTGTGCATGTGTGTGTGCGCTAGCGCAAGAGTGGGGCAGAAAAAAATTGTTTGATAATAATTATATTGTTATCTTTGTCACGCGGTCGGTCGTTGACCCCTTTTCGGTCAGCTGTGAGCGTAAGTCGGCACGCGAGGGCACTCAGGGCAGAAATAGCGGGGGTTCGGAACTCGCGAGCGCGACACCTGCGCGCTCAGTTGCGCGAGTGCACACAGATGTAGGGGAAGATGAGTTATGCGAGCGCGTGAGTTCTTCTATGGGGGTGAGTTGTTGGCACTCAGCTCATTCTACGCTGGACTTCATGCCAGTAACATCACGCTAGCACACGAAGCAGTGTACTCTTGCGTAGGTTGTGTGCCGGAATTCGGAATCCAATGACGAGACGACATTGAAAATCTAAAACATCTAATGAATTTAATCGAAAAACTCTAGACAAGGTACCTCGGAGACTTAAAAATAATTGTGAAACAATAGAAAAAAAAATCATATATCATAATTTGAATAAGTTGATGCGAAAAATCGATTACTTTCAAAACTATGTGTATATGAAACATTGGTACTTCAAACTTGATTATTGAATTATATGTATCTTCATAGAACGAGATATTTGGAATTGAGTTTAACAATTTTTTAAAAGTTTTCTTTGCCCTCTAATTGAGTAAAATGCAATAATACTTCAATTTTAAAACAAAACCGGCTTAAACTTCAGACTGAGTACCCGTAAACGCAAGATTTACCAACACAGGAAACATATAAGAAAGGTTCCTTAAAATTGTTACTTTGTTGCCGGTTAGAATTTGAGAATCTCATACATAAAAGTGTAAATCCACTAACGTCGCAATAACGCATGCCAGACAAAGTTCAAACGAATGCAACAACGACACTGCTGCAGTCCTGCATGATTGATGTTGTGCGGTTGGATTTAGTTGGTAACAAGCAGCAGACGGAGACACATGGAGACAGAAGACCGAAAGGAAAAAAATAAAAACAACGACAACAACCCAAAATCACCCAAAATAAATATTTCCAGTAGCAACCGACGTTACGCTAGCGACACGTTTTCCAACATGCCACCAGTTTCCCAGCCACCACTTCTTTTCCCTCACACAAACAAAGTATGAAGCCCCCCCGCCCATTTGATAGCGCGTTAAGCCTTGCTTTCCAATAAATCGTCGTCCGTAATTAATCGACTTCGGGAGCGGGCTAACACGCTTGCCTCGGGGATCATCGTCTCCCACGGTTTCAGCGACACATCACTCAAACACGCGTACAGCGCGCCGGATTTCGGATACAATGATTTAATTTAGATAAAAGCGCACAAACGTCTTAACGAAGACAGAAGGAAACAAGAAATACCAAACGTCCTGATGGTTAATAAGCCCAAGACGGCTTGGACTGGTTGCTCTGGAGGGAAGAAAAATTGTTCATCACCCACTTTAGCGTCCATCCATTTGTTTTTCGGTGTTGTTTCGTTTTCTTTCCTCAACGATTTATGAATTTATTTGTGACAACGTGTTTCACTTTCACTTTAGGTTCCGTTTGGATGTTTCGGAAGCTACTCTCGTTTATTTATAGCACTTAGTCAAAATTTGTTGGTCAAAAAATAAATACTTAACATAATAATCCTTGTTAATCCGTTTAAACCAATTGTTTGTCATTTTAGAATAAATTTGTTGAATGTTTTGAAAATAAATTATTTGCTTTTAAACAATTATATATTGCAACAAATTATATCCGTCGTGTTGCGTAACTTTATGGCACAAATATCCGATAACAGCGCATTAAAATATGCTCGTCCCCATATACACCTCGACGGTACATTTTGCGTGACTAAAAATCATTCCGCCACCCTTCTGTTAGGTTTCTCCCTTCTCAAATTTCCAAATGCCGCTAGTTGTTTGAAAAACGAGGCCCAGAAAAGTACTTGTGCCGGTACCGGTATCGTCCACCGGTAGGAAGTAGGCTAATTGTATGCATTTTCACGGGCCCTTTACAGCAACGACGAAAGGTAAATCTTAATAATGAAATTTATTGATAATACGCGGAACCTGCCATAAATCACCAAAAGTTGTTTGCTGGCGGAAAAAAAAACCTTAGGTGGGTGCTTGATAGTTCTATTCCACCATAAACGAAAGCACGCCAGCACGGCACTGCGGAACAATCACTACATGTAGTTCGCATTTGATATGATTGTGATCGTTAAAGTGTCCGGTATCGCTATCGCTAAAGTTATGCGAAGTAAGTAAAGTAATAATCGCATTCAAATGGAGGTCAATGCTGTTCACGCTCGAGTCAGTGTCCCCGGGGAGGGCATGGCACTGTGATGACATGGTTCTAAAAGTTTCGAAAGTGAAACTACACACCTTTTTTATGACTTTGAATTGTGCTCGTTTGAATCTCGGTGTCTCGGATGAAGAAAAATAAATCGAAAAGCCACGGTTTTGGGCCAGTGCGATGCAGTTACACCCTTCTGCATATAATTTATGCTCTATCATTGAAACGCGCACAGCTGTTTGTTCAAGGATAGGAAGCAATTCATGGTCACAGTCGGGGCGGACAGTGAAAACATATCAGAACGGATGCCTTTTTTGCGTGAAAAGGGTAAGGGCATGCGAGGCAATGGGGCAGGGAAACCCCTAAGCATAACATCGCCTTTTGTTCACGCCTCGCGATCGACAGATCCGGTCAAGTGAAACCACAGTTCACGTGAGCAAACAAAAACAAACCTTAAAAATGGATATTAAAGTGCACAAGAACACATACACATGCATACGGCTTGGTGTAGTTAAGAACAAAGTTTCCATTTTGTAGCATATTTCGGTCGGTTGCACTTTGTGGCGTTTAGTTTTTCTCCGGTGGCACCGGTACCGGTCCGTTGGTGTTGGGCAATTGCACCCTTCGAAGGTTGCACTTGACGTAGTGACCATGAGGAGTCAGCTAAGAATCAGTGCTAAATTTCACCCGTCAAGCGAACAGGACAGGATTTTAGGTTCTTAGTGAGTTAATGTAATCGGGTATTGATTCCTTTATTTGTGTTTTAGTGATATGTTTAATCAAATAAGTTTTAACTATGGATAAAGAATAATATTTCTTAATGAGATTTGCTCACGAATCGTTTGGCATACGTTTGTTTTTACATAGAGGTATGCGTTGAGATGTTATTTGAAATTATGATCGTACATATTACTGCTAAGTATATATGCTGAAGTTCAGTAATTAAAGGGGCATTACGTTGTTATATATTGATTGTTCATATTGGCTACAAGATTTTCTCATCGATACTACAAAATTCAAATTTCGCAATCGCAGTAAGATATTTTCAATTATCAAAGCGGATACTAAAACGTAAAATCAACCATAGACTTAATTTTACTATTGTAGCACATATTGTAGAAAATATTCGAGCAGAAAATACATTCGTACAATCTCTCAATTTATTTCAAAGCTAATACAACAATATATGATGAACTCTTCAAGGTTCCTGAAGATACTAACAATGCTTGTTAGAATGACAATCACCAACAGTCTTCTTCTTTCTTGGCCTAACGACCTCTTAGGTCATGCCTGCCATTTCTGGCTTACTAGACTTATTGTTACCGCATAGTTGGATAGTCAGTCCTCACTATGGGGGAACGGCCCAGATGAGACTTGAACCCCGGTCCTGCCGTGTGAAGACCGGCGCCGCTGTCGCATCAACCACCGGGCCGCCCCTACATGTTGGTAATTTGAAATCGAACAATTCTGAGAGCCTATTGACACCACAACTGATTTAAACTGGTGCTTGAGAGATCCATCCGAGACTTAATGATAAGAACTTCGAGAAAACCAAACCAAAGGAACGAACAAGTTGTACAAAACTTTGTGTTGGAGACCAAAACCAAATTTGATTCACTGGTTTGCAGAGGGGTGATAGATGATCTAAGGTGGTCGTGCAAAACTTCATTTATCTTGAGTCAAAAGTTAGTAAAGAAAACAACAAGTATGTAAAGATAAGTGGCGAATTTAACGGTGGGTTGTCTCATGCAAAGAACTTCCAAAAAGGGGGCCTCGTATTAGGAATCTCGCCGAAGAAGCTTCGCTGATGAGGATTCTGTGAAAGGAGCTTGACTCTTCGAAGTTGTAAGCACCGAAGACATCTGGTTTCTACTTATCGTGACTTTTGTACTGCGTTTAAGTTTTATAGTTGAAGATATGTATCGATCGATCTTTCACACACTCATTTTACTATTATTTTACTATTAGTATAAAAAATTCATCAAAATTCAAATCATTTCGAAATTTCAATTATCTTAAATAAATAAAAATAATCTTTAAAATAAATCAGTAAATAATTGATAAAGCATTAATTTCCAGTTGTATTAGTTTATCACCAATTTCGTTAAAACGAACATATGTTCACAACTAATGACAACGGCGTCCATTTTAATCACGCTCGTAATTTTCGCAGCCCGCAAACCCTTAGCCGACGGCACGATCACACTCGATGACAACCGCACATTGCCCAAGGACATTAGCCAAAGTTGCAATTGCGTGTCGTGTGCACCGCGATGCACCGGAATCATGGATACTGGTACCGATCATGGGCGGATTGGTAGACCGTGCCTCAGCTAGAACAGCAGCACATTTCCAGCGGGTTGCACGGTACATTGACACTTTTGTAGTTCAAGGTGTTGCGGTACGTCGTACCATGTTTATGCCCCTATGCGAATGGCCCCCGCCGCTTGTAGCATGTTGATTAGGCAAAAAAAAAAGAAACGCAACGCAACCTCATCAGCCCCGTACGAGAAGTTCTAAGTCTGCACCCATACCTGTGGGTCCCTTCCGTTCTTAACCGGACGTCGGGTGCTTTCCCCGCCGACCGGGCTCAACCGTTTGGACAACTTTAGAAACTTGCATCGCTACATGGGGTGCAAAATGCGTTACGCAATGGTGCGAAAACGAAAGAAAAAAAAACACAGACGCAGTTAACAAATGCAGTAAAAAAAGCAACCGCTCAAAGTGAGGTTTGCTGCCAGCAGCGTGGTTAGAAACGGATAATTAGTATCAATTTAGTTTCCCATCGCAGACCCTCAACCCTTCGGTGCCCTTCGTGGACAGTTTCGTGTGTGTATGTGTGTTGTAGCTGATGATGGTGGTGGTGGAACAAGCGTCTTGATGGTAGCTGTCGATTAGATGACTCGATGGTGGTTAGTATCGTTTTTTATTGCGCTTTAAAGACACAACGTAGCAGTTTTTTGATTGCACACGAGGGAAGACACTGCAGAAGAATGATTCGCTGTGTGGCACGGTGTCCGTAGGAATGTGTGAAGAGATTCTGTTGGACCCTTCGTACAGAGAGACTGTTTACTCTGCTACAAGTTTTGTCTTATTCATCGTCGAAGGTTAACTGTTTTCGCAAACACAGATTTTGCTGCAAGGCTGATTGAATAAAATGACAAAACCTTATGCAAGAGTGTATATATTGTGGATGCTCTAACAGACTTGGTGCTTTACTTCTTCTACTAAACTATACGTTAAACATTTGGAAGGCAAAATAATTAACAAAAACTAACTTTAAACAGCAAATTAATCGAAGCGACTTCACACAAACTTAACGTTGACATCGTGAATTAACGATTGCCGATGGCGTGCCGTTCGATCGAGAAGACTAATCTAACTCACAAGGAATGTACCATTGTCGACCGTACCCGTGCCCGCTGACCATCACTAGTGTGTCAATTATGCAACACTGCGCCTTGCGTTTGTAGGTATGTATGCTTCGAAGTCTGGCACGTTGTCTAGCAACACTCGCCCGTAAACGCACTAGGCATCGCTAAAGATGTGCCACGCAACGCCACCCGACGACGACGACGACGACGACGACGACGACGACGACGACGACGACGACGATTTCCTATTCCCACACTTTGATCGAATCGATCGGTCCGGATGCTACGATGGAAGTGTATGATTTTGTCAAAACTCACGATTTAGCGTGATGATCGTTTGATTGCTCCCCAGATCGTGGATTAAAGCTGCACGCAGGGCCTTCGCGTACAGGGCTGGTGGTAGCGTACGATCATTAGGTTGCGCTAAGATTCGAGTGAATTTTTTTAATGTGTCGGGTTTTTGCGGAAGAAAAAGATTGCCTCCCAGAAATATTCGGTGGCTTGGGTAAAGCTGCTGTCCGTTAATTATTGAAAGATGATGCAAGTTGGCAACGTGCACGTACTGTTTCGCGTACGAAACGGTGAATCAGGCGTTTGATTGTATCAATTATGGAGCTACAATTTTTAAGAATAGTTTGTCTTAACTTGTTCTAATTTTTATCTTAGGTTAAACTATAAAGTATTCTCTCGATGCATTTCAATCCGTTTTCATAACAATTCTACCGGACCGTTGCAATGAAAGCGTGGTGGAATGTTTCTATACAATAAATAGAGGTAACGAGGGAAAAAACAGGAAAAACTTTTGGAGAAAAACAGTTTCCCCAACCAGCTGAGAAACAACGATAAACAGCGGGAGCAGTGTACTGCCAGCATAGAAACATAGAACATTGTAATGTTTCTCCCAGGCATGAGAGAATGTGAGCAAAAGAGGAGGATGCGAAGACGATTCGCTCTTGCGTGAGTATTCTGAGCGTATGAGAGCGAGAAAGGCACAGGGTTTGACAGAAGTGTAAGTGAAAGAAAAGAATAACATCAACGAGCGGGTTCGTTTGTGCTTACAGTTCTGCACAAAAATCGTCGAACACGAATAAGTTTCGTGCTCAGTATGTAGTATTGTGGTTTAATCTATTACGTTAAACATTAAATCATGTTAAACTATGATAAGTTGCGTTACAAATGTTAAGTTTAGCGGATGAAATAGTTAGTTATTTTATCAACAATACTAATATCCATAGACAATGGATTTGTTTTCACCATTTTTTCCAAAAAAGGCTCCAACACACACCGATTCGGTTTAATAGAATTTTAGCATTTAACAAGAATAAACTAACGCAAGCCGATTTTACTAAAAATTATATCAGCTTCACTAGAACTGATAGTGATTGACTAATATTTTATGTTCTAGCAAAAATGTTTTGTACGATAACTTTTGAGCATGACTGTAAGTGCATTGACCCAGCATGACGATGACCCACTTACGAAGCGAAACGCGGTATGCATCTTCGTTCTTTTTCGCGTTTCGCTCTCACACCGCGTCCCGATGATGCTTGTGTGTGTGTGTTGGTATGTCTATTCAAGGGGGTTTAACCATCGTCATCGAATCGATTGAAGGCGTAATGGTGTGCGTGTTTTATTTGTCGGCGGGGTTGATTTGAGGCGCTTCACGACGTCAGCTATCGGCGACGTCGCCATAGAACCCTGCTACTCTTACTCCAAACGTTGGGGCCGGGGTTGTGTTGAGAATGGGAATACTCACACTCGAGCGGTAGGAACATTAATTTTGAAATGCTGCACCATTGGAAGGTTGTACTAACACGCTCACGGTGACAGCGGGACAGTGGTGGAGAAATCTCGAAGAATCACGTGCCATCGTAATTCGATTCAAATGAAGCAGAAGCAATCAGCAAGAATCTTTGGAGCGGGCTGGAGAGCAGTGTGCCGCTACAATTCCGTTGCAGTTGCAATATGGATGGGAGTGCGTTCGCGTGTCTGGTGTGCGAAACGATTAGTAAATTGAGGAATGTGATAGATGTAACTTTGTCGGTATTTAACACTTTAATGAAGTTAGTGTAATGGTGCTAGAAATGGCACAGTATAAAGTATGCATATTCTAACGAATTTAGCCAACATTGATCGATTGTTGTTCAAGGGCTTTTTTATTTTCAGAAATTTCATATTATTTTTAATATTATTCATAAATTTTATTTTTTAAGCCCCATTAACTTATAAGAAAACAAAACTGTGCATACTTTGTTACCAGTCTCAGTGAGTTTGCAACAACCAATATAAACATAAATGACCTTTACACTGAACAATGAAGAGTATTTACGACGGGTTTAGGGGAAGGTAGAAATTTCAATTAAACCCCCAATACCGTCCTACACGCGTACAAAAGGAATCCTTTGCTTGCTGAAATTTCTTGGAACTGAACCACCCTTTCTGGTTTTTGTCGGTTTGTACGCACATAAACAAACACAATTGGCTGACGGTAGGAAATAATGCTATTTATTGCATGTGATCGCATACGAGCGTTCCTTCTTTGGTTGTGGAATTCGCCATTCGCCCAGCCCAGCATTGGTCACCATACGCATACTCACATACATATCTCATCCCCGTTATCCTTGAGCTCTCACCCGGCTGACGGGTTCATTGGTAACCGAATCCGACGGGAGCGAATCCGTCGGTATGCAAATCATTCACGCAAATTGTACACCCTCGCCACTGCTGCCCAACACTGTCCGGGCGTTTTGGTGGTTTCGGGCGAACTGCTGTCAAGCGTTCGAGTTGAAAATGAAATGTGTCAAAGCTTGACAGCTGCTTTCAGATATCGATTGATACGAGTGGTAGTATCGCGTACTGCTGATCGTGATGCCTAGGTCCGTAGGATACAAATTGGAAAATCCCGAATGAATATTTTGTTGGTTGTTTGGGAATAAAAAAAAAGCTTTTGTTTCGAATCGCACCAAAACATCAAGCCAACAATCGACTGGTTTTAATCTTTAGCGGATAATGATAATATGAAATCTATATGCAAATTATTGATTTCAAATTGATTTCAGAAGATTTTCAACACCGACCATTACTAAAAGCATCAAGCAAAAGATAGTCTTTTGTTGTGGCTGTTCTACTTCGTCTCAACAAGATCGGATAACAAGGTGTAAATGAGATGGTTTTACTGCCCGCAATGAGAGATTTCAGTGCGTACTTTACTAGATTGCACTTCGCTCGCTTAGCTCTCGCACTGAAGCGCGTTGAACAGTAGAAATGAAGCACTCTTTTGAGGCGAGCATCATCAGCAACACTCTCACAGCCCATCCCGTTTTTATAGCACACTTCTTTTCAGCTCCATAGGGCATTTTACTCTCCTGCTCTAACCCAACTCTTTTTCCCCCTCATCCCCTTGTCTTCATTCCCTATTGTCATGTTGTTGGTGTGCTGGGTATAAAAACAAATCATAACACAAAAACATATGGCTGAATGCACGAAGTGAGCGAACAAACTGGAGCTGCCAACGCTAGCGCCGTGCCGTTACCACCGCCGAGCGCTGGTGATGATATAACACATGTTACAAAAGCCAATTAAAAGTCGCAGGCAAGCACGCGTACGAATGACTTCATTACACTCTTAACACCGACCGATGCGTGCACCGCACACCGTGGCGGGAGGCGAGTCATGGTGGTACGGCTTTTCTTCAAATTGCACTTTTTATTCAACAAAGCTAAGAGTCGGAAGTAAGGCGTGTCAGTTCTCTCGCTCTCTTTCTCTTCGTATCGTTTATTAGTATTGCACAAGAGACGAGAGGGTGGCAGAGATGCGTATGGGTTGGTGCTGTGGGTGAAAGTGATTTATTTATTTATTTATGCCCTTTTATTTGACAGCATCCTTGTCGGTGGCGATGCAGCTGACACATGTGCTGCACTTGTCGCATTCGGTGGGAAACCGAGGCCGCATAGTGTAGTGAAACAAAAGTCAGAAATGCATCGATGAAACAATTCTTGTTGAGGCGAACAGGGAAACAGAGAAAAAATGTTTATAAATTTGTTTTAAACGAGAGAAATCGTTGAAAATATCCAAAATCAAAAATTTTATGAAATTGAAAGAGAAAATTGTTTGCCAATTAAAATAATGTTTAAAACACCTCATTCGACTGTCTTTTTTTGTTGCTGTTTGATACTGTTAACTTATTTTAACGATTTAACAATGTTTAATAGTCAACAAGCATAAGCTTATCTGAAAATCACACAATAATATTAATGTAAGACGCTGAATGTAAAAGAGTTTTTGTATATTTTGATTAGCATTAGCAAACCTGAAGTAAACTATCAACTTTATAAAACATTTGAAGCTAAACCTTAATTATTTGCTTATTTTTAACATTTTGTGTTTCAATCAAGGTTAACCAGTATAATTTTAGAATATTCATGCTCGATCTGAGCATTTAGCAGGTCTACGTTTTGCATTTTATAACGATAGTTTGTACCTTGCGTGATGGTATCTGGCAAGTAATATGGTCACCAATAAATTCTAGTAGCTAACATGCCAAACCACATCATCAATACAAAACATTGTGCATAATTGCAAGGAAAACACCACCAAGTTAGCCTTGCCACCCGTGTGCCGATGGTATCATAGCCATTAATCTTCGGACTGTGACAACCATCGCAGTCAATCTGCTTCTTAACAAACAAATCAACCATGGTGTAGCAAATTAAGATTCAATAACTCTATTGGCACCGGAAACTAAGGATGGAAATGGGTTTTTACTCAGCCACCGTACAGTAACGTCATTATTGACGATTTGTTTGCAGCCGTTTGTCTCCGGGGATGAAAAGCGAATCGAGCACGTTAAGACTTGGAGCCCCAACAAGTCGCAAAACCATGCTTAGTTCAACAGAAAAAACCGCCCCATACTCGTGCGGTAGTATCACACAAATAGTATTCGACTGGGGAAGGGGATACGCGCTAGTACCGTAGCTAGTCAATCCATCAGATCACGATCGGCTACTAAGTCAACTTTTCATGTGTGACCAAGGTTGCGTTGCGAAAGAAACACAGCCTAGCTCAAGAGCGAACAAGAAGACGCCAACGACGACGACGAAGCAAAACAAACCAAAAAGCACCAACGCACACCGGTATATGGACAAAATCGGGCCCTCTCTATCTTGTTGGTGTATGGTGTGTCTACGAATGGGCAGGTTGCATGCAGCAATTGCAAGCTACCAATGGTACGCGTTAGACACGAGAGGAAGCAGGAGTTGACCATGGGGAGAAACGGATGCCTTACCAGTGCTACCGTGTTTGGTGACGACGTTTGCCAAACGATCGCGCTTGGTATGGTCTTTGAATTCGATTAGCACCGGTGGTACACAGTGCCAGAGCACCGGGAGAGGGACTTTTTGCTGGTTGAAAGTAATAATAAAAAGTCTGCTCAAAAGCTCGGGGTTCGTGTCTTGTGGATGGATTTTCAATTTTACTTTATTCAACGTGTTCAAGTCACTTTGCGAAGATTTGCGTACGAACGGGGCACACCATCGCGGCTCCTCGCGCCCATTGTTTGCCGACCAGTTGAAGAAAGAAGTGTTGAAGAATGACACTCCGATCGGATAGCTGCATTGTGCAGAAATGCACCTTTACTACTGCGACTATTTGCATCCTTGAACGGTGCCTAAGGTTTTGGTTGTCTGTCTGTACGGTTGCATAGACAAAAACACATGGTCAGCTTGATATGACCCCACAGATTTGCAGCGCCACACGGCTGTAACGTACTGCAGTTTTGAGAAAGGGCACTTGCATTCGGTGCATGTGCACTGTGTAGCTTAATTAAACGCTGTTGGCCTTGATTTGTGAGAATGGCGGGATAGGAGGAGGTGGAAGGCACTTGATTTTCTCTTACCCTGTGCGGGCTCTATCGTTGTCGAAAGTTTTCAATTCTTAGGCGACCTAAGCCTTCTTACCGTGTGTTTAATGCACATGAGAGTGGTAGGCAGCGAAGTGCATGATCGTGGAGCGTATGCATGCATGCATGTATGCATGATTGAATGCTGGCTTTTCATACTCCGTTAGGTTAGACGATTCGTAGTTTAGTCCGGTGTTGTTAAAGACCGACCATAAGCAAGACCTTGAATTCGTCGTGAAGGTGGAGTTGGAGGCATAAACTAAGAGAAGCATTGGACAGTAGAAGTCTTTTGACTATCGTTCTTAGATAGATCGGTTGGCGTTGGGTGGAGGCGCATGGTGGTTTGTAATCAAGTTGATGATTAATAGGTGATTACGATGTTTGGACATGAGCTTTTCATCATGGGAAACGTATGGAACAAAGAAGGGTTTTATTTTTTTCTTTGTAAGTGATCTTCATTCTTTCAAGGGGATGTACTTTGATATGATTTTTGTATCCGTTTTAACTGTGTGTTATAATAAAATGATCTGTAATGTATAACAAAGCTCTAACATATAATTAAAATAGAAAGAATATTTTAAGTTATTCCTGAATTCAGTTAAGGATTAAGGATTTTTTATGTATGTATGTATGTATGTATGTATGTATGATTTTATTGTTCGCCTTAGAGGCTTAACAAAATAACGCTTACATGCTAAGTACATAACTTAACCTAATTTAACCTAATGAAGGCGGGTGAAAGAGGAGAGTTATGACGAGGACAAACGGGAACGGAAGGAGGATAACGAGAGGTGGTAATCAAAAAGATGGGAAGAGGAATTGAAGGTGCGTATAGCACGAAGTAACGGATCACTCCTCCCCACTGATGTACGGCGAGGTGGTATAAACACAGGGGGACGTGAACGGAGCGAACGTGAAGGAACATATAGTGGAATCGAGGAGCGATCAATAAATGTGTTATTATTGAGCTTTTCTTAAATAGTTTCGTTTATTTATCGCAATGAATAATCTCTTTCAGGCGAGGCATTCAACAGAAAGATACATTGTTGACAATCGTGGCTCGTTTTGCAACAGCACTACCATGTTCGAGTGTTTGAATTGACAGTAGGCAAATAACTCGCAGCCATGTTCCGTCCAGATGGTTGACTCGAGAGTTCAATTACTTGGACCACCTGCGTAGTGAACGCGTCGTATTGTCCCGTATGTTCTTAATTGTTTTCTTCACAGAGTCATTTGTAATCTTGGTTCGCTAGCAAATCGAACCCGCGCTCACCGTGCTTTTGCTCACTTATGCTTTTATGCGCGTGTGGTGTGCGCAGCATGACATACGTTGTAGTGAGTGCGGATCACTTAGAAAAGTGGTTACGAATTTGTATGGGTATCTCTCTCTCTCTCTCTCTGTGTTTGTGTGTTTGTAAATCAAAACATAAATCCCAACATTTGGCACATCGTGTCTGCGTGAGCTGACGTTGAATTTGGCGGTGTGACGACGACCACCGAACGGACAAATTCGTTCGTTAAGTCTGATTGACGTATTTTAATTTTAGACATACCGACTGCTTCTCCACTTTACCCCGTTGCGCCTTAGTTTGGACGCGTTGGATTTAAAGGTTTCTTTTATTGTTTTGCGCTATTCGGTCATTCCCGGTGATCACCTTCGCTCCATCTAGGGTTGACATCTTTGGGGAAGACGCAGTTCACGCGCGTCCGGGAAAGCTTTTTAACGAGCGGAGACGAAACGATACAAGGAAACCGGCAGGAATATGTGAAAGCATCGTCACCTCACCATTCAAACACGGCACTTTCGGTGAGGCGAAAAGCGAAAGTGAACTGTGTGTCTGGTGTGGCGGTCGCACTGTATTTGGCAAATGGCGCGCCGGCAAAAATAAAAATTTGTACGAGCCCTTGCTCGTTACACGGCCGAGTAAGTGGTTTTGGTGTTGTTTTCACTCGCGGTGCTGTAGGTTTTTTTTTTTCGTACGACATGATTAACGATGTCATAAATTGGAGTATTGAAGCAGATTAGGAGGACGTGTGTGGCTGGAGGACGTCTTACGACAGGATAAATACGCTGTTTGCGGAATGCGTGGGCTTCAGGTAACAAGGAACAGTAACAATTTATTTCGAATATGTTAGTTTGATTGAGTTTCTAGCGCTGATGAAGGTGTGGTACTCATTCATTCATGATTGTAGAGAAAATAAAATATTACGCGAAAATCTGTTATTCTGTGTACGCTTTCGCAAAAATAATAAATTGTTTGGTGTTTTGGTGTTAAATGTTTTTTTGTTTGAAGGATGCAGAAGCTTATTAAAATTTCAACTAAAATTAATAAATCTATTGTTTAATTAGCTGAGGATAAACATAAAGAACAGAAGAAAAATTCTCTGTAAAATTTAAAATATCCTTTGCCTTTTGTAAATTACAATTAGTGCTGTAAAAAGAATATTTTAATTTTGAACTTACGAAAGTAAAACTTATAATGGATCTAGGTTTCGTTATTTATGGTCTACAATTTGTTATGACTTTAATGCTTCTAATTCTGCAAACGAACTGTCAAGAAAAACTAGCAATTGTAATTTTAAGTACGCTTCAGTTCTAATTTTTTTTAGAATAAAATCAACTTTTCTAGCTTTCCTTATAAGTTATGCTCAAGATACCAACTATGCAGAAAACATGATTGCTTGAATGCTTGACAAACACCGACTGATATTTTAGTTTCTTAACCGAAGCTATTAAATACACTTTTGCGATTACTAGAAACATTTCAGATCATTTACGAAACTTCGTAACAGATATGTTCAGAATGTTAACTAATCTTGATACTTGATTTGCATTAGTTTCTGTTAGATTTTTAAAGTATTTAACAACTGTCACCTGGCCGTCATATTGGAAATGAAATAAATAAATAATGAACTGTTTAAAAAACAATAAACATTTCGAGTAATCATCATACATAATTGTATGGGATAATAAATCTCCTTGGGAAGCAGAAATGATTGTACGAAACAATACAAATGCATATGCATCCCCGTGTGTGATTGTGATTACGATGCGGCCATAGTGTTAGTAGGTCTATCGGTGGGTAAGTGAGCAGCAGATGCAGAAACACGCAAAAACTACTAACGAGAAGCGAAAGAAAAGGCGAAAGAGAGAGAGAGAGAGAGAGAGCGAGAAAATAAAGAGAAGCGTGACCCACACACTCAGAGACCAGGGAAGGAAAGAGACCGACCAAACCGGTACTACTAACATAGTTTTGCGAAAAGACGTCGCTGCCTGGCGCCTTCTCCACACTCCATGACTTTGAAAGACAGGCCAACCGAGCCGGCACTGGTGACCGGGATGGGATGGGGTGGAAAACTTCAGCGTCATCATCGTCATCGAAGAGCCACCATCACACAGCGCAATGCATCGCCACGGTTTGAACGGGGGGGTGCTGATGCCTGAAGGTAGGGCAGTGGCAGCGGAAGGAAACATCCACCCCAAACGGGGCGGTGGTAGTGGTGGACCATGGAAGCGGGTTGATTTGTGAACCGTTGTGATGGTGCTGCACGAACCAGCGAAGAACCAGCGATTTGCGAATGGAAGTGGAACAAAGTTGAATAGACCGCACCAAGGACGGTGGGTCTGTGTTGGTGTGCCATGTCCGAGCGCACGTTCTTCGGGCCGCTGCTCTCTCTCTCTCTCGCTGTCCCGACTCACCTCCCTTCACTAAGGCTTCTTGCATGTGTGATTCCAGCTGAGGCTTCCATACTAAGCCCACTGTCGTTGTTGTCGTCGTTGGGGTTTTTGTTTTGTGTGCTGTTTGTGCTTTTTTGCACCTCGTTCAACCCTTCTTGGGCGCAGTGCCTTCGTTCTTGCATAGAAGGGGAAGGCATAACAGTTGACCATCTCTGGTCCGGTGCGGTACATCTCCCGTGGGGTCATCTAACGTGGAGATCTCGCGAGTCTGTCTGGGTTGTGACGTGGGTTAAAATTTTTGCATAATTTCAAACAAATGGGCACGCGATCTTTGCCAACGGGAAACAAAATGGCGCATGATCACGTGCCGTTGAAGTTGTGGTGTAAAACGATTATATTATAGTTAAACTAAATAGCTAAGTGTTCTCAAAACTATTTGCAGCATAAATAATGTGGAGAACTTATAAACTTAAAACGATTATTAGACATTTTCCAGTGTTCCTAGACGTTGTTTGCTAGTCGATAGATACCCAACTGCACGTGATCGTGCGAGATGGGTTACGCCTCAAGCTGGTTTAAATTGATCAGAAACCATTTTCATGTGCCACACTTAACGGCAGATTCTCACCGTCTTACCGTAAGGATGAGCAGAAACACAAGGTTCCCCCATCGTCAGGCCCTAAGGGTCTAGCCTATCCGATTGCGCAACAATCAGATAGCTGATCGCGTGATGAAGCTTTTCGGCCGACGTCCGGCAAAAGGGATAGCGGTTCAAATGCTGAGGGAATAGTAAACAATTTGGCTGTCTTAGATGCCTTTGCAGGATGCTTCCCGCGTGATCGAGACTCGCGCTCTTCACAACACTGCAGCACCTCCATTTGTTAGGTTTCCGGCAACGGGGCGTCTCAGTTCGATCGAAACGATCACTATCGGAATGGTTAATGGGTGTATTGTGTCGTTCGATTAGGCGTTGTTTTACCACCGACCGTTTTTATGTTGTGTTCATAAGTCATCTTACATTTTAAAAAGATATTGCTGGAAGCATAATGCATAATAATGGACGGTTGAAACTGTTGGAGGATTTTTTTTTGTTTCTACCTCAGCGTAACGTAAGAGACCGGAGTCTTTGGGGTTTGTCAATCACGCGATTATGATACGCGATTAGAGGTCGGCTACGAAAAGCTTTAACATTGGTAACCTGAAAGGTGGATTTAAAAGCTTTCAGCGGCCTAAACGATACCAGTCTTTCATACGGTAGGAGCGAGCTTCAAAACTCATATTAATTGTACGCAGGACTGACTGTACTGGCAAAGGGAAAATGAAGTCAAAGAAAGACTAGGAGCTCTAGTGTAGTGTTGGAAGAATTCATCAAGTTTACAACATGCGCCAGCTTCATCAGACAAGGCTCAACATTGAATAATTTTCAATTTTAAACAATATTTCCTGTGCACATAACTTCCATAAAGAATAAAACTCTCCCAGTTCCTGCTTTTTTGTTTACAATTCTCGCGCTGGACACATCTGGCTCATCTGTAAATGCTTCAATAAAGCCTCCAACTATTGCGCAAACAAATTGCTTATTCTATTGTCATTAGCATGCCATTTAAATTATGCAACGCGACTTGAAATGATCCTCATGACCGTCAAGCACAACGGAAGGAAGTCACGAAAAATCCGCCCGATGTCGTCCCTTTATCGTCTGCACAGCTCGGAAATGGATTGGAACAGGTCGAAATTATAAATGAAAGAAAGAACCAAGCTGTATGGTGCGCGGAAAACGATAAAAGATCCGAGTAAACTAGCGTCATAATCGAACGCTCGATTGCACAAAGCAAACACCGGGCGGCTGCAGATCGGCTCGGTTCGTTTGCGCCAAGTTATTACGGTGGAAATTAATTGCAGCAGCCGTTATGAAATTGATTAGCGAGTTCGGGCGAGCGAACGGTAAAATCTAACGCTGACCACTCGTCCGTTACGGCAGTGTCCGCATCTCCAAAGATGGAGCGATCGCAGAACGTGTGAAAATGCTCCTGCGGAGCAGCATGATGAGACAGGGAGGGAGGGGGGTTGCTTGGTGGTTGGGTTAAAACAATGACAAGCAAAGCATCTCCCGGTGTTAATTGGTTCATCGCAACCTTTCAAGTGAGCTCCGATCTGTTTGATTTGGTGGCTGTGGCAGAAGTGCATCGCCATTATCGCTGATTGGACGCACCGAGTAATTTTCGCGCTTTTTCACCCAATACTGGCGGGATGCAGAGAGGCTTTGGGGCACCAGAGAAACGCAAGACCGGAAGCTCGGAACTGGAAAGTGGGTCATTCTCTGGGTCTTCTTTTTCCGAAGCAAAAGCAGCAAAAACAAAACTGCACTAATGCTAACGGTGCTTCACTTCCTGTGCGATTCCGATCGATTGGTTCGGGGTTGTTGTTTCAGGTTTTTCGTGTTTTTGTTTGCCTTCTTGCCCGGGCTTCCCCGGTGGCGGAGGACACTGGCGGTGCAGTGGTTGGCAGCTATGACTGATTAACTCATCGCGCATTGAAGAACTGGTTTAGACGCCGTTATGCCGGGGGGCCATTGGGTTAGTAAGTGAGCAAGGGCGTACCGGCCAGTGTCCCGACCTCCCGGAACTCTTCGCCTAAGCCAAGCAAGACTAGACTCTATCGGGATGGTTTCAGCGAGGCTGTTTATACACCGCTTGCGCAACATTGCGTAGTTGATATCCCTGTGCAGGAACTTGTTGTCACAACAGTCACAACGATCGACAACAACATTTCTCTTGCGTGACAAAAAACCGCACCGAACCATTAATTGCGCACCGGCGAAAAGGTGTCCAAAAGGGCGTCCTGGCGCGGTAGTTGGAACGGGTGGGAAGGCGGGGAATGGGAGTGAAATATAAAACGAAACAAACCCGTTTGATCGGGTGCTTACTGATATTCGCTCAATAAATCCATAAGGCTGTGGGCCTTTCCCTGCTGCACGGTTGCTTTCTCGCGTGCGACTGCGTAGGGCTTAGAAAGAAAATTTGCATAAGTAGACAGTGATGCGTGCGGGGAATCGTCAAGTGGGCGGCGCACTTAAGCTTTCCGAGTTGCGCGACAGGTGGTGCTCGTGGTGGCGTAGTGTATGATTGAAATTGTATAATCGAGGTGTTGCATAAAAATCCGCTGATTAGCAGTGTTTGATAAGGCATGAGTGATTTGATCGTTTATGCGCGAGAAGCATTGCTGACTGGGTGCTTGGCCAAGGGTGAGATTTATTACTTCAGGTTTATGCTCACAGTGGCGTGAGAAGGCGGGAAGCAAGCAATCATCGTGCATGCAGACTAATCGATGTGGCTTGGAAAAAGGCTGGCTGGTGTGTAATCAGTATTGATTTGATAGAAACTATCATCAAAGAATCATCAATGAATACATAATGTCTATTAAATATTTGCAAGATGGTCTAGACATGCAAAATTCAGCAATGAGATAAATCACAGTTTCATTGCCTATTTGCAATGACATTCTAAATATTAAATTGTTGCATTGTGTAAAGATATCATTGTCCGAGCCATGCGGATTTCTCTGGTCCTCATAAGCCACCTAATTCGGAAAATGGCTGTACTTAATTCAACTTTCAACACAACATTATATGAACCTATTGCAGTTCTTCTTGGTCTCAATGTCTCGAAAGCAAAGAGCGAAGAACGACGTGTAAAACATTTATATTTTTAAATAAAAATCAACATTGAAGTACCCTTTTCCTCATCAAGCAAGGCAAGCAACCAGTTTAAATGCCTTAACGCACAATTATTAGCACCGTTTCCGTTCTAATTAGATAACGCTTCCAATCAAATCAGGAAACTAGTAATGGCTGTAGGTCAATAAAAGCTTGTGCCAATATTGTTTTCTTTCTTCGCAATACCTTTCGTCGTCGGCGTACGTCTCCCGGGTAGCACGTCTATTTTTGGTACCGAATGTGTCACCTGTGCGTGTATTGTCGTCAACTGAAGTAGGTTGGGCCGTTGTTGGGTGATTGCCGCAACGATAGCACCTTACACCTTAAGGGTGTCAAACGTGTTGCTATAAAACCGATTTTGCAACGGAAGTTCTTACTTTCGATTTTGCGTTGCTAGAAAGCAAAAGAATGTGGCTGGATTGGGGACAGCACAAAACAACCGAATCCCGTTCTTGGGCACTGTTTGTCTTCGGCTGGCTGGATGGATCGTTATGAAGCTTTTGCAGGTGTTGTCGTACACAAAACAAAAAGCCTATCAATAAATGCGGGAGGGTAAACAAATCGTGCAAAGCATACACCACGGTAACCGAATCTTTACGCAAAATTCGAACAAAGCTCTCAAGGGAACGGGGTGGGGTCGTGTGGGATTGGCGGGTGTTCTGTTTGCGTCGTCGACTTTGGCGACTTTGACGACGCGCTAGTCGATATGGTGACGATGGTAACATTCGGTAAAGTAGGTCAAACCGGCGCGAAGCGAAACAACGCGGCGTTTCGATGAAATCGGCGACCACCGTTTTGCAGAAACTGCGGGCGTTCGCGGGATTCCGGTTTCGGGCAGAAAATCGCAAAAGCCGGATTTCGATGGTACGATCGAGGAGGAGTTAAGCGGTTAACGTTTACGTCCGACTGTTGGACTTTTGGACAATTATTTCGTTTGTTTTACGATCGCGCTTCAGACTGATTGTAATCTACGGTACGGCTTTTCGTTGCTTTACAGTTGCTGTGCGTTGGAAAGGGATTTATTAATAATTCCTTGATTTACATTTGGGGTGGGTTTATGGGGGAACAGAGTTGTCCAACAAACAGGGATTGTGAGGAATGAGGAATAACGTAGAGGACAGCTATGTTTCCGATTTATTCGAATTTCAATAATATAGGGGAAACCACAGTATATTTATTTTGGATGTCTCCTCACTATCAAGATTTATATACATACATTCTTCGAGTGTATGAAGATTGTGTAAACGAATTAATTTCGTTATTTAACCAGAAATTTGATGAAAACCGACTTTAACCCTAATCTACAAGAAGATGCGCCTTAAAAATGTAGTTTTCTGTAGCGCATTAAGACTCCAGTAGGCGGTACTTCGTTAAAACTTGGAAATATTTGATATTTCCATAGTGACTTTAGGCAATAATATGTCTTAGACGACTCTTTGGATAACGACGCCTTTTGAACGATAAGGTCTGTTGGTAGGCGTAGTTCCTAGCATTAGGAGTTCTCATAGTAAACGATCGAGGTTGGTGAACTACAACATTTCTTGATCGAAAAGACAAAAAGACAAAAGAATGCTCATATTTATGCATGTAATTGCATCAAATTATTTGATCTTATGCCTCTCAACATCTCTTTCTATTAATTTAAGGGCTCCTGCAGAATGATGTGCGCCATCAGACCGCCCTTGTAGTCAGTATTTTTGACTCAAAACATACATTCTTACACAACGAAATTTAAATGTCAATCTATCCTAATTGAAGTTCCAGCACCAAATTCTTATCAGTAACCAGAATAAAAAAAAAACTATAAGAACGCACAATTGATGACGTATGCAAATGACGGTGGTGTTATGAGACAACAAGACACGAAAAACAAAACTCGAAAAGAAAAAGTAACCACACACGGTTCAAGCGGCCAAAAACCCACTAAACTACAAAATGAAGTGGAGGCGCTTTAATGAAACGTTGCAGCGCGATGAATTGCGGTGGAGAAAGGAACCGGCAGGAAGTAGGCAGGTGAAAGAGTAACCGTGGTGGAAGGCACTTGGGGTACGGTAAAACCAGCTGAGACGCAACGAAAGCGGAGAAAAAGTAGCGGTAGAAAAGCAAGTTACTACGCGGTTTATTGCACGGCTTACCAGTTTACACGCATTTTACTTTGATCGTAGAAAAGGAACGCACTCAGAGAGACAGAGAGCGAGGGAGAGAGAGAGAATGATAGAAAAGGAAGATACAAAGTGTGTAAAAGCTGTGAGCGCACCAGACGGAGTGAATGTGTGCGATGCCGCGAGACGAGGAAAACAGTTAGGTAACTGTACATAACTTATGATGTACGCGCATCGACGGGATCGCTTGATTTCGGCCGATTGGGCGATTGAGCTGCGTAGCGTAGAGACGGAGCTTTTTGAATGGAGTAGATTTATGGGAAATACAAGCGCGGGCTGGTTCTGGGCTGGCAGATGTACGGCGTGTTTCTAATGACGGTCTATAAAAGGGTTCTTTAAACATTTCAAGCACACTCGAGTCGTTTCGTGGATGATCCCCGAACGCCCGAATAGATGGCGCTCGAAAAGACATTCAAGAAGTGTGTGAAGCAGCATTTTCTAACATTTTTATGAAGGCAACTACCATCCGCTCTCATCGAAGTGGTTGCTCAATTCGACAGACACTAACATCTTTTTAATTAATCGCTCTTATTGTCAATCCCAATGGCGCTGTCTACAAGTTTGAACACACCGTGTCTTGAGCACATGAACCGTGAAGCAAATCATAAATTGTCCATTAACTTTCTGATTGCATCCTAGCTTCTTCATCATCGTAAGCATAATAACTGCAGTTTGCTGCCGGCGATTGTTGTAGGGAACAAAGTTCATCGAAGATGCACCTAAACTTCAAATCGATAATGCTCACAAATTGCTGTCTGACACGGCACTGATGGATTACTCACGATAAGAGATAGTCCCGCAATGGGAAAGAACCTTCAAGAATGCTTCAGTCGTTGCATGAAGATAAAGCTTAACCATACCTGAAAAGAAAGCACAAGAAAGGAGAAAGAAATCGTTAGAAAAATAATTGGAAAACGTCTTTTTTCTATCTAAAAGCAGAAGGTAAGCTATGATGGGTGGTTTGCATCCAGCCAAACGAATCATTATGTTTTGCTGCAATCGCTTAGCGTTGCTTCAGAACGTCTCTCAATCATTTTGCTGCTGATCATAATTAGTTTGGCTTGCGTAAAGCTTTGATTTCGATTGTTGCATATTGAACGTGGTTTTTGTTTGTCCAAACTGCAAACGATTGGCAAAGCAAACGACCAATTTTATTGCAATTGTAACAACCAATCGGGAGCTGTAACAAGCACCATTAGCATACCGATAAGCGTAGCTTCGTTTTCCCAACGAGGGTTTGTTGCTTGCGGCTAGTGATGTCGCTCGGCCAAAGAATCATGAAGAAAGCTATCTATTTCGACACATTTTTCCGTCGGAAGGCGTTGATTTCGGTGTCGAGACTGTGGGCAAAACAAGTCACAGCAAAACCTACAACATAATTTGCTCTCTTCATCCGGTCCCTTCTAATATAATGCAAATGAGAAGCAAATTTTCATTCATTACCACACGAAATAGATCGCTGCAATAGCAAATAAACACTCGTTGACTCTAGTGGTGGGCCGACCACGTACCAAGCTCGGGATCGATAGGCGCACAACCATCACAAGCTCTCCACCAGAAATAGTACCGATTCACCGATGGTGCATGGTTACGGTCCGGCTGTACCCTGCATCTCTCAAACCGTACTGATTTATTGAGAATGAAGTTCGTGACAGACGATCGCTCGAAGGCAACCACTTGGAGTGGCGCAGATCACTGGACTCCGGTCCGTTGCAAATTTGATTGGATTAGCAAGAGGCGATTTTCGCTAACGATTGCCCTTTTTGTTTTCCTTTGCCCCCAGTGCCCGTGATTGGACCCCGGTTGGACAGAGTTCTGAAGCAAGAATCGACGGCAAGTTTTCGTTGGAAGAGGCGGAGAACCCACCCAATAGCATGATCTTGAAGTGGAAGTCGTGATTTTTTCGTGCAGCATTGCCAGTCGCCTGTGGCGGCATTTTTGTGTGGCCGAAGCAGGCCGAAACGAATGACTAATTTTGCGAAATTGATTCCTACAATCACTCGGCAACGGTACCGTTTGGGTTTGGTGGGTTAGAATAGGCTTACGAAAAGTTTAGTATCAGCAGGCGGCAGATACTGGAGAATGACTCATACAATAGAACATTATTTGTTACTGTCCACGAGTGCATTAGCTTTGCGAGCTTGTGGCACATGTGTTCTTTGTGGGTTGCAGCAATCGGCCTCGGCCATTATAGCTTGTCATGAGTGACAATTAGAACATTTGTCAGTTTAGGAAACATTGATTCGAATTGCGGTTCAAGCAATTTAGTTGTCCCTTTAGATAATTTATTTTATCGATGAAATGATGAATGAGCACCGGAATGGGCCAATCACATTAGATTTGTGTGAATAAATATAAACGTAGTTACAACATTAAAAAAGCGATATGATTGTTCAAGGTAGAATGCCTGTGATAGATACCTATAAATCACAATATGTGTAATGGTTGAACTGTTCTGTGGTTATTTTTGGAAACTTAATCAAATGTTGTTATTATTTTCCTAATAATTTTAGTATAGTGTATAAAATTGTAAAAAATCTATAATAATTGCTCTTCAATATTGTTCTTTAATTTAATTTTTAATCACAAAATAAAAAACCTTATACAGTTGTAAGATACCAACAAAAAACATTTCAAAGCCAATAAATGTTCCGCTTCTTCGACGAGAGGAATGTTTGCTAGAAAATGTTTTGTCTTTCTTTTTCATTGCTTTTTAAGTTTTCATGAAGAACCGTAGGTCATTAAGATTTTATGCGACTTTTATTCAAATTTCCTTCAAACGACAGTGCAACATCAAGAGCCCTTAAACGCTCCCGGGGGTAAGTGAGGCATTCAAAAAATAGTTTATCCAGTTTTTAATTGCCACCGCGTTCTTTTGCCACGGTTTTCCGGCTCTCGTTTTGTAATGACTTTACAAGAATGGTTGGCAATTAGCTGTTGTATTTCGGGCGCGATGCACAATGCTTCTGAATAGAACAGAAAATGTATTGCGATAGTTTAAACCATTTTCTTGATGGTAGAATATACATATAGCTTGGTTCTGGAAACTCAAGTCTCTTACGAGAGCTAAGAAAATAAACTTTTTCGATATTTTGATATATTTTTAGCTAAAAGAACTTCGCTACATTGTCTAAAGTAAATGCATTACATAAAAATTTATTTAGTTTATAACATTTAGTGATTTCTTGCCGTGAAAACAAAACGTTTTAGTTGATGCGTACAACCACACATTTCAGTTATTTACTACAAAAGCAAACTCAATTTTATAGTTTTTTTCCGTTTAGTTTATGCCATAACTTTTATTTATCGAGTCTGCCTGTATTTGTATATAAACAGATGTGGTTTAAAAGCAAACCGTGGTTTTCTATACTTCGCTTACTTTCGCAGTGTCAAATGGAAATCGTATGCAAGTAACAGCTACCCAAACATGAATGGAAAAAATGCACCCAAACACTTATTTGTGCTTTGCTTGGGCCCCTGCCCGAAAGCTTTAGCCTACCAGCTCAAAGTCAATGCCCTCCGGCAAAGTGACAGGGTACCAGCACGAAAAACAATACCATTCCACCCCAAAAACTAACCCATCCCCACGAAAATCATCTGTTCAAACCCCCTGCTACGGGCGCGCAGTTCTTTAACGTGCTGGTTGTTTAAAACAGGTAGGACAAATATAGATAGAAAAAGAGAGAGAGAGAGATAGAGAGAGAGAGAAAAATAGAAAATGCAAAACAAAACACAGTTTTGGAAAACATAACACCCAAATCCAAAAACAATACCCAACACCGGCTAGATCGCGCTAGAACAAATCGAATCAAATCCGTTCGGATTTCCCAATCGACGCGGCTTGTCGCGAATGCTGACTGGATGGATAGACAGGTGAAATATGGTTCGTCAGCCATATTTCGCAATGCCCTGCAGAACACGCGCGGGTGACGAAACAGTGCGATCGGTGTAAGGGCGGCCGGGAGCGTTGGTAACAAAAATAACAAAATGCCAATTGGCAAACTTATTTCCAGTTCGGGATGTGCCGCACCGTTCGAATGAAGGTAAAAAGGAGGAGGAAACTATGCGAGTGTTTTTGGTGGCGGGAAAAGGGGCTCATAGATGGGTGGGGAGGTATGAGGAAGTTGGAAAAGCTGCAACGAAAACAAACGGAACGACCGACAACCGCCATTTGATTACACACGGCAGGCGACCGGGCTGGGTTGGCTTGGCGGGCTTTGCACTTTTTCCCGACTGACCTATATTCTGCTGTGTGGCATGTGTTTGAGCAGCGAACGTGCCGTGCCCCGTCTCCGTTGCTTCCGTGCTTCCTTCGTTTTTCGTTTCCCATCCATGAGGGTGCCACAGTCACACACACACACGTGCGCGGGAAAATAATCATTCGCTCGTCTACCTGAACGAACCACCAAGAGACGGAGAACGCGTGGGGTGGTTGTGGTGGCGGTGAGAAGAAGGTTTGGTTCCGGAATGGGATAAGCGAATGGAAGTTCTTTTCATATTTCCATTTAGAATATTCATGCCTACGACCCACCTTCTCACCCACCACCCGTGTTCTAGCATACTTTGACACCTAGCGCGGTGGGAAGCTTTTCCCATCCGTCGTTAGACACTGGGCAGGTTGCATCCCACATTCGTGTGCACATTTATGCTGATGACGAATGCCAACTGTACGGCCGAGCTGGATTGAATGCGGTGGAAGGTGTGAATAGGCAACGAGCGAAAAAAAAACTCATCATTCTCAAAACCCCATCCCCATTTTGAATGGCCTTTCTTTCGTCATTTCATGTTCTCTACCGCTCAAAATTGACGCTTTTGCATTAACAGCAGCAGCACCAACGATCCGAAGAGCACAGAAAAAAAAAAATCCAACATCAGCACGCTCGAGAAATGCAAAACTGTTCTCTCACCCACGAGAATATCAATAGCCGTATGGGACATGGAAAATAGCGACATCCACCGAGGGTTTTACTATCCGCGGGCAATGCTTTTTTTCGTCCCCGGCGGGGGTGGGTTTGTCATTTTCTCTGCCTACCGTGGGTGAGAATGGAACGGTGCCGGTTGTGACCAACGGAGCGAAAACTCGGCATAGTGCTGCCGACCGAGGGTGTTGAATGGTGTTGAATTAAAAAGGCTAAGCATAATTATGCTGCTTGAAGTAATGTATACACCACCCCGGCCAAAAAGGTGGAAAATTCGCGGATGATCTAGAATAAGAAGAAGGGAACGGTAGAAGACAAGAGCACGACCGCGCGGGAAATATGAAACGGGAGAGCCATATTCTCGTAATTATGTTTCATAAGATAATTGCTTCAAATGTATAGGTTCGTTCAATGGGTAGGCTGGCGTAAAGAAAACACTTTAATGAAACGGTAGATTAACGCTACTTTAATGAATATTTGAATGAGTTTGTAAAGCAGTCTGGGGTTGGAGCTTTAGCAGTTGAAGAAAAAAGTTTTATTTTTATCTAGGATCATACTAATGCTTGAAGTTTTGGGCATATTATTTCAAGTAGTTTAACCATTTTATCAGGTTTTATGTCAACAGTTACTTATTCTCGTCAATAAGTATTGTAAAATTATTAATAATAATAAAATGGCGTTAACGATTGCGTAGAATTTACTGTTTGAAAGATATATATCATCGCATGATTACAAGACAGGCAACATGCAATCGAAAATCTGTACTATACTTCTGGGCTTGGCCGATTTGTATTTGTAACTTTTTTCTTAAGCATGAGAAACATAACTTTCAAACACATTTGAAGATGTGTTGAAGCAATTGTCTGCATTCTGTAGAACAACCTGAAAAATAAGGATATTATCATTGTTGTGTCCTGCAACAAGAGCTGCGTCCTGCAGCTTGCCTTTCGAAACACAAAACAGGTTTTTTAAACACAATTTACAATATATTTCACTTCACAAGCCGTTTCACAAAAATAGATTGTCCGGAATCGTTATACGGGGATAGGCGTGGGTCGAATCGTGGTGGTTTGGCGTGGTGAAGCTACGTTGAATTTGTTTGGCGCGTTAAAAAATCTCCTGTTCTTACTCGTTGCGTGACCGAAAAAGGACCTTTGCCCTATAAGCTCTCCTTTATAAAAACTTGGCACTCACCCGAGCCACCAGCTTCGTGCCCTAAGCTGAGTGGTTTAAAAACTAGCTGCTAGCGAACTCTTGCGGATTTAGATGAAAAGATCCTAGCGTTTGTTTACAAACAATTTGTTTGAGCCGTTGCTCGCAACAATCATAGTAAAATCGCTCTCTATATCCTAGAGGAAGTGCTCCCTAAGACATTACATTCTGAGCATCTTCTCTTTATGTATCAGGATAAGAGATACAATTTTGATCAATTTTGAATAGATACCATGTTTCAGAGGCTTATGGGAATACTGGGAATAAAAAGGTTCTATAAAGCCTCAGCGCCGTCCGTTACAACTGGTATTTTGAGTGGAGAAGTTTCCTCAGGCTGTAGTATGATCGGTTGGCATCTTGTCGGTGTTGACTTTTGATCCCAGATTGGTGAAGTTTTGGACGACTGCTAAGGTACTATCACCTATCTGTAGATCACCCCTGCGCGCATGAATGGACATCAAATCTTCTTCTTACATGGCCAAACGACCTCCTAGGTCATGCCTGCCATTGTTTTGGCTTTCTGGACTTAATGTTACCGCATAGTTGGATAGTCAGTCCTTACTGTGGGGGAACGGCCCAGATGAGACTTGAACCCCAGTCCTGCCGTGTGAAGACCGGCGCCGCTGTTGCATCTACCACCGGGCCGCCCCCATCAAGTATACTTCTCGAAAGATCACAATAGGACTCACAGAATCTGAAAACCTCGTTCGGTGGACTTTGTCTAATAATATAATATCCAAATTATAGTAAGAACCGATCGCTTAGGCTTAGAAAAAATCAGAAAAAAATCGAATATTTAGTAGGGCAATATTTTAGGCATGCCCAAGCTGTGGAAAATATTTTCGCAGAGTATCTGTTACGCTTTTATTTTAATCGCCATCAAGATTTGTCTATTTCTAGCATTACTAAAATGGCTACTTCTGATACTACTTTTTGTTCGCAAATTGCTTGCAATAATTTTCCAGATCATAAGTTGAAGTTAATTTTAGAGAACATAATCTGAAAATAAATGGTGCCTTGATTGTTAACGTTTGATTAAGCTATTAGATTAATCTAGAAGTGAATAAGTTTGCTACAAACCAACCCAGAGAAAAATCGGCAGACATTACCACACTGAGAGGCAATACTAAAACAGACGCAGAGAAGTAACAGTAACGAACACTGAAAAAAAATGTCGGCAAACAGTCACACAGTGCATCCAGCGCAAACGCGAACCAACGGTAAATTCTATTCACGAACACAGAAGCGTGAAACGGAAAGAAAAATAACAGAAAGCCTGGCCAGCAAAATAGAGGAAACAGTATGCCGAAGGAAACCGTGGAAGTAGCAGCAGGGAAAGTGGAAGAACATGAAACGTACATGAAAACGATGAAAAACCCGCGCCAGTACGAAACATTACCAGCTCCGAAGGTAGTTTTGTTCGAGAAAAGTAGGCAAGAACGGGAAAGCTGCGCACGATCATGTGAGAAATAGTTGGAAAAACTAGCTAACGGATCGTGTGCAAAAGAGAACGCAAGGGGGAAGCAAGATAGAGCGAGAGAAAAAGTGGGAATAAAACAATTTCTATCCCAGCAGCAGAGCGCGATCGTTGGCAGAAAAGAGTCGAAAGTAAACGGGAAATTAGAAGCAGCAATCTGTGAATTCAAGCAAACGAAGCGAACGGAACGAAGAACAAGAATTGTTCTCAGGTGTAACATATTTGTTAATAGCACCAGACAACCGCTATGTGGCGCGGTTTTGTTGTCGTTTCCTCTTCTTCATCATCATCATCAGCAGCAGCATTCGCTGGTTCTCCCCCTCCCTGGTTTTGGGGGCTGGTTTGGTTGGTGCGAGAAGAGTCGTAACGGTGCAAAGAAAAGCTTGCGTCGCGCTTGCCTCGGCTACAAAACCGTCCCGACCGGGAACGGGACTGGCTCCGTTACTATTTCGCGTTTTGTTCCGCGCGAGATAACGAAGCGGAAGAGTGCGTGTGTGTGTATGTGTGTGAAAGAGAGTGTGTGGAGGAATGACTGGGGAAGGTCGCAGAAGGTAAAACAGAAATGGAAGATCGCAAGCCTACAACTAAAAAGCTTTTCGCTTAGCTTTTATAAGGGCTGCGGGCAAGATCACGCGGGAGTTGCTCACGCACACCGCGAGATCGTTTGGTTTCTTTTCCTTTCTTTACTGACTCAGCGGGGATTCGGCGGCAAAGAATCCGTTAGCTACTTTTGATTTCAATTATTTCATTACATCTGAATCGCGTCACGATGATTCTGTCTCTTTTGTGTGCGGGGATTTTTTTCATGCTCGAATCGCTGTCTTCTCTTGAGCATCTCAGACTTTCCCATCACAGTCGGAATGTTCGCCGATCAAGAGAATGTTGGGATTCTGGGCGCCTTTAAGATTACCTTTAAATGAGCAACTCTGAATAGGGAGACTTAAATGCTACTGTGGAAAGGCGACGACAGACGAGCAGAGTTAAGCAGATGCGGCCTTATTTGCATACTGGTCGTTCGTAATGTAGGAAGGATGATAATTACCAATACGCATTGTGTACATCAGCTGCTAATTGTTTGATAGAAAAGCAACACAACACAACCTTAATCTACGGCACACGATGACGGTTCTCACCTTTTATCGATCCGCTAGACGAGTTCTGTACGGTGGACGCTTGCACATTCGTTTGCATGGGTATGTGCGCTTCCAGCTTGGACGTAACATTGCTCCACATTTCAAACATCCTCGGTGTAAACATTGGTCCGCGTGTCCCGTACGCGGCACTAAACGATGCCTCGGGTCCAGGTCCGGTAGAGTTTGAAACTCACACACAAAAAAAAAAAACGTTTCTAAAACACTTTAGCAACCTTCGATCACCACACGGATACTGATCGCTCACTGTTCTGGAGCCTTGCTTTGTACTTGGTTCGATTTGTTCTGCCTGTTGTGCCGGTGGTTTAATACGATGTGGCACAATTGTTTAGGCACCTCTGTTAGGCAGTACTGGTCTGTAAAGACAGTGGTCAGAAACTTCCCGACTCCCGCAGTGACCCATCGAACGCCATTTTGGACCCACGGGTAAAACCACTCGTAAATCTTTGGTGCGGATACTATCTCGGCGGTCCCGCAACACCGTTGTCCATCAGTCTCTTTACGGAAAGGCACGCGAACGCTTAGATTCGGGATCTGTTTTTATACAGCTTGATGTTTTACCGCTCGAAAACGATTATTAAAGCTGCATAGTTTCGTAGATATAAAGCTTGATTTATCGTACGTTTGTATAGTTTTTATCTATCAGTTGCTGGTTAAATGTCATCTAAGCTGTGGCTGTCCTGAGCCGTTCGAAGATGCGCACCATGCGTAGATGTTTCGCTTATCTCCAAACAGGCGTTTTATTTCCTTGTTGAGAGATGTGTTTTTTCCTCCAAATCGTTGTGTGTGTGTTTTTTTTTCTTTGCTTGAACGATCTCGAATCTCAACCGAAAAAAAAAACCAAAATCTCCGCTGACCGAAAAGGAAACAGCGGCTGGCCCACTCGAAGAAAGCTTTCTTACGTAAATCGCAAGCTTCTCCACACACACACAAACTACCCCTAGCGCACCAAGATATTCGGTTTGGGGCTTGGTGGACTTTCACGAATTTCGGTACCTCCACCGACGGTGGCCGGTTTGGCAGTCTGAATTCAAACGAAAACGCGTTTTTTTTGCTGCGGCCGCTGATGGTTGGGCAGTCACTCGCTTGCGTCCGCTTTTTTTTTTGTTCGGTGCTCTTTCACTTCATTAGCAAATGAAAGGTTGCTATTATGATAGGTCTGTTTTCGGGCGGAATTATGCAACGCGACTGATCGTGCCACGCACACGAGCACTATTGTAGGTGCGTACACAAACTTTGGGTTTCTCTCTACTGCTCGCGCTCACTTAGCCACACGAACACACTCACGCAACGAACTCACGAAACAATAGATCTGTTTGATCTAATGGAAGAGATTTTAGAGGTTTAAAATGATGATTGCAAACAGAATAACACACTTGCTTTCCGAATCCACGAACACACACACACACACGCACACGCACTGATTATTGTGGTGGTTTATCCTTGTTTTCGCCGAAGAACACAAAACACTGGTGGTAAAGCGGTGCGCACTAGCTGACGCTCGGAGGTTTCATCACATTTAGCACTAAATCCTGCAACACGTTACCATTACTTTATCACCACACTCCACCGCACGCCGATGCACTTGGATTCACTGGCGGTCCACGGGTGGTGTTGCATTCCCAGCGACGGCATTTACACGACAGTCCCTGTGCACTCGTGTACGGTTTTATCTGAATGAGCGGAAAAAATCAGACGGCTTTTGGTGAGCGATAAATAATTTCACTACATGTTATGACGCCACCCGATCGTGGGGAGAAGCGAAAGAACGTATGCAGCGGTGGTGGAGTGGTGATCACTCAGCGAAAGGATTTCCAAAGCGTAGTAAGATTGATATCGGTTAAATAAGGTACCTGTATTGGATGATGTTCAGTATTGAATAATCGCCTATGAAAATAGACTGATAATCTCGTTTTTCTCTAGTTGATCTTGTGTCCTAGAGATCCTGAATACTGTCCTTTGTCGTTTGTATAATGTGTTTTATGTTTGTACAAACAAATTTGAGTATATTCAATTGCTTGCAGCACCTACACCAACACTACCAAGATTGGATATTTCATGGAAATAGTGAGCGGCCCGGTGGTTATGCGTCAGCGGCGCCGGTCTTCACACGGCAGGACCGGGGTACAAGTCTCATCTGGGCCGTTCTCCCATAGTGAGGATTGACTAACCAACTATGCGGTATCAATTAGTCTTGTAAGCCAGAAATGGCAGGCATGACCTAGGAGGTCGTTAGGCCAAGAAAGAAGAAGAAGTGAGGCATTTCGTGACCAACCGGGATAAATGTATGGAGTTTTTCAACTTTTTCTGAGTTTCATAAATTACGGTCACCCACCAGGAGACCTGTTGTACAGAAGAACCTGAAAAGGATAGCCACCGGAACTTTGATCCAGATATCAGGTCAGATTGAGCTCCTGACGACGTTTGCATAAATGTCTTTGCGAGGGTAAGAAATAACCAAAGTCTCAGATATAACCCAAACCTACTAACATTTATGTCATGACATTTATGGCTAAGGCTCTTTTACAGCCGAAAAAAGGACCTAAGCAGAGATGATAATATTTTTGTATAATGGTTCATTGATGTTGAACACGAGCCTAATCAATCCCATTCGTAAATGTATTCTACATTAAATGCCAAATTATATTATGATGCCCTTTATTGAAAGCTATTTTATGTACGATGACTAAATGGACGATTGAAGAAAAAGTTAGGTAGTAAAAATACTGTTCCAAAATATGCTTCATTGTATAAGTATGGATGAACTTTTTATAGCATCAACTGCAGTTCATTCACTAATGACAATTTTTCTGATTCGCTCAAAACAGCTATTCGCAAAGAAAATAATCAGACATAAGAAAAACCCTCCGCTCAACAAAAGAGGGAGAAGAAAATCTCAGCCACAAGCACAGCGGGACAGATATAATTTTCCATCAACCCTACAACACCCGACCATCGACGCCGTTGGTTTCCGCCTTGCGGTCTAATGCAATTTTCTTTCATTGCTGTTGTTCCCCATGGCAGCATGATGCGAGGGTGTAGGATGCAAGCTATCATATTCTATCAATTCCCCTTTCCCTTGCCACCATTTTCTTGGTTGTCGCGCACTTTCTTTAACGGAGAAGTTTTGCTCTTAAATATGTTCGACAAGTCGTGAATGGTACAGGGTCGAGCGGGAGAACTACACGAACCGGCAAGCATTGGCTCGAAGGAAAAACTATGTTCAACGGACGCAAAAAGAAAAACAACGTTGAAAAAGTTCTTGTGGGTGTTGGAATACAGTGACGCTCGATAGTATCGCGAGCACCAACCTTAAACGGAACTCGGTACGGTGCCATTTCGAGCGACTTGCATTTCCTGCTTTTGTTTCTCTCGCTTACAGACCAACCCACACATAGATATCGTCACCGAAGAAAAACCCTCGGTTATCGGTAGGAAGTCTTTCTCGTGCCCATCGCTTTTCCTTCCTGCCAGGCAGGCACTGATTTGCTGGAGGCTTGAAACATAGGGACACAGGGTGCAACTACATTCTCTCCAGCATGTAGCATGATGTCCACCACATCCCCTGACTATTGCTACCCCGGGTGAGCTCTCTGAAACGTTGCTTGCCTTCAAGCTTCCGAGCCACAAAAAGCCAACGACCAGCGATCCGAGCTGCTGCATGCTTGCGAGCCTCGACAGAAGGAAACTCGCGTGGCTTTATGTATGTGTGGAATGAAAGATAGTACATAAAAATGAATCGATTATTGCATTGGGTGGATGGCCCGGAATGGTGGATCTGCCTGCGGGACGGCTCGAAGAAAAATAGACATTTTCCCGTTGCAGTGTGCCCCCCTTGCCAGCCAGTGTATGTGTGTATATGCGCGCGCCCTTTTCAAGAGAGTGTGCGTTGTGTGTTTGCAAGAAGACAACGAAACCTGAGCGTGAGTGGAAAGAGGTTCTTGCAAGCCGGACAGCGTGGAGCCAAACAGACGAGCCATTTTGGCGGTCTTTTGTAACCGACTCACACACATAGACATGTACGATGTGAATTGTCGGAAGCCATTCTTCACATAAGGATGTTGAGGGAGTTTTTAAAGAGGATAATTTTGAGACGTCATTTGTAAAACCTAGCAGTTACTACGAGGAGAACTGAAGGAATTCAATTGATTAAGAAAATGATTCTTCAATAAACATTCTCAAAACGCGTAACATATTAAATGTTTGAAAGAAACATACGGAACAAAATCCTAACCATTCTATAGGACACACAAACCAGATTCTTCTTGCAGAGTTAAACAAACTTTATCGTTGTCTCCAAATCCCTGAGGACTCCCGTTTTAAGGAATAAAGCCCCCAACGATAAAATAAAACATTTTCCTTCTAGGAAATACCTTAGTTAGAAGCTTTATTTGTCCTGGCCCTATAGTTATGCACTTTTCTTTTACTACTGCTGCCAGTTAAACCCACCAAAACGACCGCTATCGTGTGTTTGATGGCCGCAGCGCGTAGTAGCGCACACGAAATATCGTAATTCATTCATCACGCAAACGCGTGGCCGGTGTAGCTATTCGGAATGCTAGCGGGTAGTTTGTGTTATTTGACTTCCGGCTCCATTCACCGGTTCCAGCGGGGTTCTCTATGGTAAGGTTTCATGTTTATTGTTGTTTTAGGTAGAGGAATAGCTGTCTACTTTCCTCGAAGGATTGATATTTCGTCAAAACCCATTGGCAACGTGCCTTCTGGCAGAACTCCTGGATGTGTGTATTGTGTGAAAGGAGAGGATAGCAGTAGATTTGATTTAGAAGTTTCTACTGACTTCCTTGGGCATGGTTTAGTGAACGTGACTTAGGAGGGTTGTTTCGTGTTGTTGTTTTTATTTTCTATCGGAATTTTTGAAGCACAAGCGGTTATGAAGAAAATGTGAACCCCAAAAAATAGGATCCCAAAGCTTCTGTATCGTTTATGCAGTTATTACTTTATGGTTTCAGTTAGATATTCAACTTTTTAATAACAAAACTAAAGGAAAATCGCCATATCAATACATAAACTATACAGCGGTTGTAATGTTGCTTGTCTGATTCAACTATGCAAGCTTTAAAAGGTACCTCCTGCAAGACATTTACTGGACTTTATTTCCAGTTAAACTGAAATGCAGAGAAAAAGAACCATTGGGAATGGGACATTGGAAAGAATGTACTACACGAAGATGGGGATACTAATTTTAGCCTCCCGGCATGCAGATGGCAAGATGATTGAGGTTCGCCTCGCGTGAGGTCACTGGGACATTGGAGCAAAAGCAATCAGACGTCTGCATCCCTAGTGCAGCGTTGCATTATCCAGCCCAAAGGGACAGCTAGAAACAGCTTTACTTTACCGTCGTTGCAAGACGGGTTCAGTGACGTACTGCGGCACAATTGGAACGGTTTAATACAGTAAGCCAAGGGTACAAGACCCATCAGACAACACACTTTGGAGAGCAACACGAACGGTTTTCGCACACGAAGATGTAAAGTTACATAAATATAACCTAACGCCTGTGTATCTGCAGCCTGCGAGCTGTGGTTCAACTTTCGCTTTCAGTGCCGTCTTCAACTGCATCAATGCGAAATGAAGTGCATCGAAGGAAGAAAAAGAAAAACACACACACGCGCTTAGGAGAAGAGGAAAATCACTTTCAGAATAAAAGTTGATTCGGTTGGCTGTGACGGGGTAAACGTGAAGAAAGGAAAGTGTGTTGGGGAAGAGTAATCTAAAACAAGGTTTTATTTTTAGTACATCTGACCAAGGGTGAGTGTTTGCGAGTATTTCGATACGATTTGGTGGTCGTTTGTTTGGTTTGGTGGAAAGAAATTGATCCGAAAGCGAGTCACCTACAAGTTAACTTAAGGCTGGTTTAACTTATTATATGTTTTGTTATAATACTCTAAATATTTAACTTAGCAATTAGCTTTCTGACTAGACACAAGCAGTTGTGCAACGCACTGTTTTGTTTAACCGTAACGCATGCAGCTAACAGTAATGCATTCTAATCAATAAGCAATTGCACATCCTGCTTGGGATGCACGCTACACAACCTAGGCCAACGTATGGCCAACATTTTCATTCCGTGTGCGTATACGCACACCGGTGCCACGCAATTGCATCCCCGGGGTAACCGAGCCGAATACCGAAATCAAAACAACATACCCACTGACACACTAAATGAAAATGTGCACGCACATATGTTGCATCGAGTACGCCCCGGATGCAACGGCGCACCGGCAAACAGGCGAAACGACACAGAGAGAAAAGTGCAGTGCAAAACTGAATGCACACACTCACTCACACCCCACGGGGAAACATTGCATCGAGTGAGGTGGTGGGATGGGGTGTGGGTGGGCAGGGGTAGATGATGGGAAGGGTGATGATATAATACCGCAGGCCACCGCATCCTTCTGCCAGCCCGCCCGAAGAAAGGAAATGGAAAAGAGCCCATAGAACAGGTTTAACGGCAGCGATGGAACGTAGCGTTGGAAAACATCCGAAGGAATCTCGCTCAACGACGCAAAAAGATGCACATAGAGAGACTTGCTTTATTATTCTGTACGTGAGTCTTTAGGGATTGGAGTGTTAAAAGAGCGAGAGAAAAAGAGAGTTTTCGAAGGGATGCTATGGCGTTAATTTTGCATGAGGATGGGAGCATATCTACCAGCCTGAATGCACTTGAACAGGCCGCAGCAAACTGTCCATTCGGGAGCTTATTACCTCATCACAACCAAGTGCATAGAGTGCATTCGTAGCTGAGCAGCACAGCAAAATCTCTCTCACAGAACACAGAAAAAGAGCGAGAGAGAGTGTGTGTATTGCAGGGCAACGACATCGTCTCGGTGCAGTGAGTTGCGGTTTTTTGTGCTGGCTGCCTACGTGCGATAGTGTGTGGATCCCGGGGGGCGAACAGGCGGTGCAACGGATTCATCGGCGTTTTACCGCCCCCGGTACCAACACAAGCAAACGCGGGCGCCTCTGTGTGTCAGTAGGTTTGGCGAAGATGCATCGTTAACACGGCACATGGTTTGGTCCCGTTGTGCAATTTACTTACGGAAGCCTGGGAGTTAGGAATTGAATGGAAGAACTTGATGTACTACGGATAAAAAGACACATGACGCGAACATGTGTGTTTCAAATTTTACCGTGCGAAGATTATTCTAATAAAGTTTAACGTTTCAATTGAGAAATACGCAATATCCAATCGAATACTCCAAATTAATAATGTTGTCCCATCTTTAAACTCAATTATTTAAGGGTGTTGGTAAAAACTACAGACCCATGTTTTGCTTTCCCTGCTTACTGTCAACCTCTTTTATCCATCTAGTAAAAATGTCTTAAATATAGAACAACCACCTTTCATTGCTCTGAACGTGATGTCGCGCCTGCTGAACCCAAAATAACATTCCCGCCATGGACTCTACTGGAGGTCTCTTGTCGCCGGGATGACTGTTCCTTGTTCGGATGTTCCCGTCCTGCAGCATTTACACTACACCAGTCAATATATTGCCACCCCACCAGTTGCATGCGATGTGATGTGTTCCAGCGAATGTTTCGTTTATCCTGTATTTATAGAATCTAGACAACACCGACCGACGTACACGGGACGCGATGCAGTTGCCGCTGGTGCAGAGATAGATACGAACACAAATCTTTCACACAACAACCGACCAGTCCACTACGAGTGGAGCCCTTGGTTGGGGGAAAAATCTGGCCAAATTTGGTACTAAAACACGAGCTGACTAAGATGTTTGGCGTCATGTTAAAGTTATAGCTATACACTGGTGAGCGCAGTTTGATCGTGAAGCAAATGGGACGGTTCTGCTGCTGCAACCGAAAAGACGTCCAGCGGGCGTTGTTTTGGAAAAGCAGACATGTATGGTAGGTCTCATCATAGCTCTTGAACATCACTCCCCGTTTGCAGTGCGATGATGCTGGGGATGAGAATGCGAACTAGCTTGGAGCATGTAGCATGCCATTAGGGCAAAATATTTTCTCCCATCCACCGGCCACGTACACACGGCGGATATGTGCTCCCGAATAGTAGATTGTACTTTCGACCCGGCATGATACGGAACATGCACTTCGCTAGAACATCCTCCCGTAGTTGCTGGAGCAGCGGGAAAGCAGATGGAAATGCCCTCCGATGATCATGATCCGCCGATGATGAGATGTACCGTAAGCCGTGAAGTCACGCTCGGCTGAGGCCACACATAAACAGTGTGGCTAGTGGAAAGCGCGCACCAGCAAAACACTTTGCTGGCCCGTTCGTCGTTAAGATAAGTTTTGTTTTCTTCTTTCCCTTCTACAACTGCTCGGAAGCGTTCGAATGGGCATCGAAGGGAGCCAGCATACGGTGCACGACGGGTGGCAAAGTTATGTGTGTTATATCACTGTGCCACCGTGCCCCATTCTCCAGCCTCGAGACCTCTCCCCCCCCCCCCCCCCCCTTCTATCACACTCCAAAGAAACGACGAGCTCCACATCGTACGCATCGAATATGTTCGTCGTAAGGTAAGGCTTCGTTCGTTTATGGAGCTGTTTGATGAAGAGTGCGCAGAGAGAAAGAGAGCTAGAGACAGTGAGCAAGAGAGAAAGGAAGGGACAACAAAACAAAACGTGAAATGCATTTCCCTTTATTGTTTGCGTGATCAAATCGAACGCGCTCTGCCGGGTGGAATGAAAAGTTACCAGGAGCATTGCTGGAGTATTGGAAAAGCAGTTTTAGTAATCTTGTAATCGAGGCTTTTATAAGTTTATGATAGAGTGCCTGGGAGTAATTTAATATTTTTACTAAGTATTTTCCACTTTTCTGATAATCAAATATCAATTTAACATATTAGCCTTATTACCATTGCAGAAAAAAGGATTATAGTTTCAATAAGACTGTCCACAATTACAAAACATTGTTGATTGTTTATTGGGTATCTTACTTCTACAAGATATTTGCAAACCGTTTTATTGCTTTTTTTTGGGCATCTTTATTTCTAAGAAAAGAATATTTTATAACTTTTTCTGGTAAAAAATCGAGTAATAACAATAATTGAAGCGAAAAAGGTGAACTAATTCCCAATACTATTTGGACAGTTTGTAATATAGCTGAACCAAGTCAAAGAAGCTCGAGAAAAACCAAAACAAACAGAAACAAAGACATCTGCATGAATCTAGGTTTTGTTTTTTGTAGAGCTGGCAGTATTTTAGTAACATAACTTCAAAGCACATACAAAAAAAATCTATATTTGCAATGATTTGTCCTTTAAATGTTAATGCTCCGATTGCACAATTGTTAAGAATTTCTTGTATGGTCTGAAGTAAATGTAATTCTTAATTACACGAAGCTATAATAAAAAGACGAAGTTACCCGAACGGCTATCGAGCTATGGGTATGATCAAGTCAAGATAGCCAGAAATTGCGCGCTTAGACTACTCGAATATATACTAACCAATAATGGCAGCGAAAAGAATATAATAAAACTATGTAGGACTTCAAAAACTTCAACAGAATGGCTCTGAAGTAACCTGATATGCATTCCTCTCTGTGAGGGGAAAGAAATCAATCATAACATGAGCGTTGTGCGCAAAAGGCTAATATATGTATGCACAAATAAATAAAACGAATTTGCCTTTCTTTACAAATTATATTAATTATTATTCATTGCATGTTCCAACTGGTTAATCAAAGCCATTGTAAGATTAGTCTAAATGATTGATAGTTCTTTTTCTGTTCAATTTCCTCACACTTATCAGTCCGTCGGAGGCTCGCTTGACACGATTCTGTTACTGATTATATATATATACACTCGTCTCTGCACTTCGGAAAACATGTTCCAAAGATTCCTCCACAAAAAAAATGGAAAAGAGAACAATATCGCAATAAAGCGGTGTATCATCGCCGCAGAAGAAAAACGCCCCCACCCACCTAGACAGAGGATGTACTTCCATCAAAGCGTCCGGTCCGATGCGATCATCCATTATCCATCGCGTCCCGTCGGCCTTAGAAGCTCCACTCCGGGTCTCACCCCCTGTTCCCAAAAAAACTACGTAAACCCCTGCTGGCGAATCTAGCCTGTGCAGTTTTCATTCAGCATTTTCGCCCATCCGACATCGGTGCCGGGGCGCACATGCGGATGCGAGTAGCAATTGCTTACGAATGCCGTTAGGATGCCGTTTTTGGCGGCAGGCTGGCCTTAATTGGCCTACATTTTCGGTTTCCCCAATCAACCCACGCCCGCGGTGGAAGCGATAGACGGGGTCGATGGTGAGTCTACCCCGGGGGATGAGATGAGATGATGGGCAGTTTTCATGTCGGTGCTACGGCGCTCTCCATCTTCATCCGATCCTAATCCGATCCCATCCCACCTCCCGCAGGCTCTGATCCCATGCGTATGGCTATTATTTCGGGAAATTCACTCCCACCATCACCTATACGGCTCACGTAGAAGTAGGCAAAAGTACCGTTTTTCCTTGGGTTTGTGGGGGAGACGCGCGAGCAGTGGGAAGAAAAATCCCCCAAGAAAGAGATGAAGGAGTAATGAAGGAAAACAAAAAGCACAACCTCCGCTCACGCAAACTCACACGCCGACCAAAACATGCGGGAAACAGCTGAAAGATGGAGTGACTTCTTAATTCATTTATGCTTTCCCGTGCATGGGGCCGGCATCAGCCCCGAGCGAGCGTACATTTGGTGGGGTGGCTTTTCCTGCGCCTTCCGGATTCACAACGTCATCACGGCGGAAATGGAGGCTGCAGAAAGGTCATTGCAAAATAATTCGGCACAAGGCAGAGCGGTACTCGCTTTGCCATGGGAGAAGGCTCAAAACCACTCAGCGTTCGCATTTATTAGCTCGCTGTGGATCACAGCGGCAGGATCGGCTTCCTGCTGGGGGAGAAGGTCGGAGATGTTATGGGGGATTGGGTAATGCAATTTTTTCCCCCTGTGATCGAATTATGCTTCCTAACCAAATGGGGATTGGGCGCGAATGAGGCCACTGAGTGATGGTGAACGTGCGCGGGATGATGATCAATCAATCACACTGCAATAGATTAGCCATCGTGGTGCAGTGGACTAAGGTTTAAGAGCAATGGTTCAAATGGTGAGTGAAATAGGACTCATTGTTCGTTGATAAAAGTTTGCTGTACACGATGCGTGTCTTGCATCTTAGACAATCTTACATCAGAGGCAAAATAAAATGCGTTGATTTCGATTTGGTGTTTTAGTGGATTTTGAAGTCTAAAAGCCGCTCCACACGAAGCGCAAATCCAAGCGCAACTACGATTTTGCGAACAAAATGCTGTCAAATTCGTATCGTATGACATTACTGCCAGCCTTCGCAATTTATTTTGCAATCTAGTTTGCGCTTCGTCTGGAGCGGGCTTAACATATACGTTTTGAAACGGACTCACTGCACACAAGTAACAGTTTACAAAAGTGTTGGCCCTACATCAGTGATTCTTCTTCCTCTTCCTTGGCACTACAACCTCATGAGGTCTAGGCCAGCCAGCTATCGCTAGCTTTCTGTGACTAAGTTTTACCCGTAGCTGGATAGTCAGTCCTGCGTCCACATCAGTGATTAGTCATAACAATAAACCAAGACCTTATTCACGGATATCGTTAAAATAAATGTTAGATTTTTCATGGCTCTTTCTGAACGACCTCAAACGATCAGATGCTGTTTTGTGTTAGCTACAGAATCATGGAATACAATCCAATAAATGTGTCTTCAATATTTCTGTACGTTTTTTTGATCAGCCCTTTTAGGTCCGTAGATAACAGAAGCGGATCAAGCCGATAGGATACTCATAACTGAATGCTCATGATGTCGATATACGAGGCCCCCTTTTATAGCTCAGGACTTTTTTACTCTCATGGCCCGTGCTACGTTTATAGGAGGACTCACCACTGTCAATTAATACCCTTGAAAGCTTGGGCGTTCAAGTACCTGCTTAGTTTGGTTCGTCCCCGGTTGGGCGTGTGTTCCGATGGTTTTTGTGTATGTCGTGAATCACTCGATTCTACGTGGTTGTCAAATTGACAGCTTTGTCTCAGCCATGGACCTCAGCCAGTTTTCAATAGTAAAGTTCGTCTTGCAAAGAACATTACACAACGTTTCCAATAACACCAATAAGCGATAAATTCTCGGGGTTTTTCATGAGTTTCTGCTACATCTTACGGTTGCAGGACGCTGTAGTGTGGCCAGAATTTATGCCATCTTAAAAGCTTTCATCTTTCTCGAGATATAAGACGACGCATGCTTGAAACGGTTGTAATCCGTTATGAAGCAGTTCCTCACTATTCCGAACTTCTTCTTTCAGGATTAAAATTATAATAGTTCAACAAATCCCTAATTTCATTTTATGTTTTGTCTGTACAAAAACTACGTAATACAAAAGACGATGGACAGTAGAGAGGATCACTTGGACACATGTTCATAATATCAAATCACATAAACCATTGCCCATGTTTACGTTCATCAAATTGAATAAATCAAATAAATAAATTATTTACAAAAAAAAACGGCATCAAATTTCAGCGACTTTGCAAGAATTAATTACCCTCCATTATGTAACATCCGAACTTTATGTATTATGCATCGATCAAAAAAACAACTCATTGGCAGCTTGAAAACTTCATCCGATACCGGTCAATATCTTTCGCTACTCATAATTATAGCTTCACACACATTGTTCAGTCCGAAAAATCACTCTCCCAAATTGGAAATCCTTTTTCGCTGAGAATCTGCATATGAAGCGGCATCTAATCAAGCCCATCCATTCCGCTACACCGCCTGCCAGGCTGAACCGTGTGTATCACTTTCATCGTGTGACATTTTCTTCGAGCTGGTCCAGCCACACCGGGCACATAAATCACTGCACACAGGACAAGAGAAAAGCGCACGCATCTGGACACGGCACAGCTTTTTCCCGCTTAAGGTGACATTTGCGAGCATTGCTCATGGTTTCGTTACACACAAACACACACTAGGACATATATGTCCGGGAAGATGCGTGTTTCTTTTTTCGGTGTATTACTGTTGTTTGTCTAACACGGTCACGGAAAAGATCACCAAGGCAGCAAAAAGCGACTAAAGATCATCATCATCATCAAACTTTAGCTGCTCCTAACCACACGATAGCCCCGTGCCATAAAAGCCACATACAGATACACACACGCACACACTCACCCTCTTTCCACGCGTTGGTCACTCGCGTGAGCAAAAGAAACAGCCCGGGATTGCGTATGCGTAATCATCTTGCGTTGGCCGGTGTGTTTCCGGACCGAAACGAAACAATAATATAAAGCAGTCGAGGATGAATTCAAATTTCAAATCACATTTTCGCTGTTATTATGCTAATTTCGTATCAATCCACTATCGGGGGTGCATTTCCTACGCATCCACACACACGCGCACAGACGCACACCGAACATACACATAGACACATGTACACACACACGCTGCGTCGCGGTCCGTTGTTGCGGCACCAAAAATGCGTGGCCTTTCGTCGCTCGTTCACGCCGCGAACAGCGATGGAGAAGCCGGATTGTCCAGTCCGGTTCCGATCAGACGGGCGAAACTGCCGAAACCGCACGGCACGTTGGAAGCGTGGAAAGGGTGCGGATTCGATGTGTTAACTTAATGTGACGTTATGTAAGGTGAAATTTTTTAATGCTTCTTTCACTTCACTTTTCACCGACCGATCACCGACGGTACGAATCAGCGTCAGCATGATGATGATCATCATCATCATCATCGTCGGTGTTTGATCGTCATCGTGCAGACCGACAGGCGTTGGAGAGTGAATGACAATCGTACCGTGTGGATCGGCCGGGCCACGATCGTGCCACGAAAACGCAACAGAAATGACGCGACGGCTGTAAAGGCGATGAATAAATTCACCGTTTGCAAACCGCTAGATCGTGATCGCGCCTGACGACGAATTTGGCGGTTCGGGTTGGTTTCGGAATCGAATCTGGCGGTGACCCGGGGGCGACCGAATCAAACGGATGCAGTAGGGTGGACGCCACAACCGTCCCCAACTTCCGCCGCCATAGTTAGGGGACACACAGACACTTAACTTTTTGTTTTGCGGTATTGTAAGTTTGTGTTAATTTTTCTGTTGTTTTGGTTTTTTCTTTCACCTCTCTGGTATATTTATCTCGCTTTTTGTTTCATTATGAGACACTCTAAACTTGCTGTAGCTGTAGGGTTTGTTACAACTTTTTGTTTGCTTTTTGGTTTCCAGTTAACTTGGTGTGCGTGCAGTGTTTCACTCGCGACAATCTGCGACAATGCGTTTCGGTGGTTGCTGCTGCGGTTGCTGTTATTCACGCACTTTATTTTCCATTCGTTTGTCTTCGCACTTCTGAGGGACTTTTGTGTGTGTGTTTTTTTTGTCGTTGTTTTTGTATCATTCCTTCGACTTTGTTTGCACGAAAACTTTCTTTTGCTTGTTGCTGCTTATCTTTCAATCATATTTTGCTTGCTGTTTTGCTTCCTTTAACCGGTTTTTATTTAGACACATCAATTTATCACTTTTTTTTCGTCTTGTTGTCAGTGACTCGCATATTTTGCGTGTTTTTTTTCTCCCTTAAAATTAATTTATCATTCCGTAATGCGCGGTTTTATCACTTAGCTTTTAATTTTTTTTCATCGTTTTTTTACACCTGTTTTATCATTGTTTGCTCTTAAATTAATTGTGCTTCATTACCGATTTCTGTAATTATCTTACAAAAACATGTGTAGCAAAAATTCCAACGCACTTACACTGTGAACAACCAACACATAGAAGAACGTGTATTTAAATAAACATTTAACGCTTAAAATCACATTTACAAATTCACTTCTTTGTCACTGGTAATCCTCATTTGGGAAAATTCCATCCAGAACCATCCCAGCTGTCAGGATCTCGGTTCGAAAGGATCGGCAAACGCAAACTACACTACGCCACAGTAAACATTTATCGCGATCCCGCGAAACTCGCACTGGGTCACAAGGAACGAACCCCGTTCTTGCGAGCGCGTTCGAAAAACCCCGTACGAAATGAATGACAACGACAGAACGAAAACGGCGTACCAGGCGGTGACGTAACGATGAGGCACGGCTGTATGACGATGATGACGACGAAGACGATGGCGGCGAAAAACGATGACGACGACGACGACGACGACGATCGATCGAATCGCTCGATGCGTTCGATACGAGGTACGGCTTAAGACTGGTCCATAGAGAAAATACAAAACATAATATTTCCACCACCATTCAAACCCAGCCAGCCAAACCAGCCAGGCAGCCTGCCAGCCCAACGCGCGCTCTCTTCAGTTTTTCTCCCGTCCCGCTAACACCAGCCGTCCCGCCATTCCGCCCGCACACTCGCTCAACACGCACAGAGCCGATGGAGAAGCAGAGGAGGTTTCCCTCGGCAGTGCTCTGTCCCGCTCCGTTCCATTCATGCGCCGGTACCGTCAGCCCCATTTAGCACGTAACACCCGTTACTCGCGTGCAACATCTCTTCTTTCACTGCCACCCGTCGTCCACCACCACAGCGGCACGGCACCGCGTGGCCCAGCAGCATCGAGCAACGGTACGCAAAAGCAGCAGCACAGCATACACGAGAGCCGCGGTTGTGTTTTTCGGTGTGTGTGTATGTGGCTTCTCTCGGCGTTTGCCGCTTGTTTTTTGCTGCTCTTCGCTGCATTCGCTCTTCGGCGGGGTGGGTTTTTATGCTACAAAAATGCATTCTCTCTGTACGCAAACATTTTATGCACGCCCTGCACGCTCGCTCGCTCGTTCGTACGCTCTCGCTCGCCTAGCTCCTGTACTATGAGCCCGCTCTAGGTTAGTGCTTTGCGTTTAGCGAGCTATTTGATCGTCTTTACTATTTCGCGCTTAGACGTAGCGTACGTTGAGAGAACGGTTAGCTTGCTCGCTTGTGCCCCCGACGATGGTGCCGAACGTTTTCTTCGGCGTTCGGCGAGCGAGACAGAGCAAGAGCGGTTATGTTTTGCGTTAAGCTCCCGGCTTTTTGTGGAGCTCTCTTGCATGCAATTTCGCTCCCAAATGATCTTTTCTTCTTGTCTTGTTTTTGTTCCCGTTGCGTTTGTGTTTCCTCTTTTTGCTACAGCTTAGCGGCTAGATCATAGTTTTTTCTAACGGATCTATTCTATCTATCTCCCCCTCTCCCCGTTGCTCGCCTTTCTTCCTCCCCGTTTCGATCCCTAGATCAAGGTTTGTGCTGGTAAGCTGTCTGTTATGCTGCTGAAGAGTATACGGACACTACCACTACTCAGAAGCGTTTGGAGCGTAGTGCACGTGACAGTAAGCTGGTGTTAGTGCACGTGTACAAAACCACCGAGAGATGGGGAATCATGTTGTTTTTTTTGTTCGCTCACTCCGCCATCACCCACCAACCCCGAATCTTAAGGCCCCACTAGACAATTTCTTACATTAATCTAGCTGCTTCTTTCCCATTTGGGATGCAGCTGGAGTGCAATTCGTTCGGATCCGCTGGGGCTGTATCAAGATTCAGTCTTTTTTTTTTCCTTCTCTTCCAAGACTGTGTTTTTTATGTGTTCCGGCGCGTTCTACATTCTAAGTTGGGCTCGAGCTAGCAAGAAAGGAGTGTTCTTTAGCTCGATGGTTGCGATGCACGGAAGGTGGGCGGGTTGTAATGGTCGCGCAGCTATTCCTCATTTGGGCATTAATGTGATATGCACTCGATCCCGTGGAGAATAAATCAATGCATGCATGCAGTCAGCAGTCGTCTGCGCTGCACATGCTGTTGTGATTCATTCTACATCGTGCCTTAAAACTGCTTGCGATATCGTTCTCTTTTTCTTTCTCCCTCGTTTTGTTTTGCTTTGTATCTAAGCTTCTAAAGCATGTTTTCTACGATCATATCAAGCTTCTAGTTTGTTGGCAGTAACGACACAATTGTAGCTTGTTTTTTTTTACTTCTTGAAATTCTATAGAAAATGCATCTAGCTTCTTTCTTCTAGCTCTGTTACGCACAAACAACACTCTTCTGCACTGCACGATTATGATCATGATTATGGTTATGAGATTGTTCTCCGTTGTGTTTAATGTTGGTACATAGCGTCTGCTTTACCCCCTGTCTGTCCTCCTCTACCACCACAGCAGTGTGCTTGTACACAACTGTTTCAGTTTTTTCTTCTCGAGCCACTATAAATCTACACTACCCATTACGGTTGGAAGAAGCATGGCAACGCTGGGGCTAAGGCCACGTGCAGGCATATGTTGTACCTACCGCCAGCTAATGTTGGCGGGAGTGGCCAGAGTACCGTATGGTTTGTAATTGACGCATGATACGGTATTGTTTTGTGCGAGCTTTCTCGGTGTGCAGATAAGCGAACTTGCGGGAAGTGGAAAAATCGTCCCTCGCACATTGTTGGCGCATTTTGTTTGAATTACTGTTAAAAAATCACTTTATTCGAGAAGTGAATAAAAAAAATCCATCTTTTTCTTGTTTTTGATAATAATGTTCACTGAGGCTCATGTTTCATGAAAGTTTCCAAATAAACAGGAATTGCTGATAACAATTGTAGAAATGCATTTAGATATTATTAATTTCAGATACTTTTTTAAATATTCATACGAAAGTTTGCATTTAATAGTTCTATAGTCTTTTAATATGCCATAATACATAAAACAATTGATTGGGAGATTATTGTCAGTTTTTAAAAATCTGTACCATTTGTATCTGTACCATTAAAAACGTTTTAATACTTTTGTGCTAAACAATACAAAAAAAAAGCTGTAAAAAAACGTATAGAATCCTTTTCTCAGCTTTAAGCTCACACTTCTAGGACTCACAGAGAATATAAAAACATTGGACACAGAGCATTAGGACTAGTATATAAGATTCGCAGATACCTTAACGATCCTTTGTGCAATAAACCATCTCAATACAGTCTAGTAAGTTCCATTCGAGGTAATTTGTAAATCAGTTAAAAAATAGGGTTCGAACAAGAGACATAACAAGAAACGTTTGTCTCTGATAAGATTTAAGATGATGGAAATGGAGGATGAAAAAATGCGCAGCCATAACATAAGGGATAATCGGGAAATGAATTTCCTAGTCATAAAATGTTTTATGAAAGTGGAAATAACTTGATATTTGTCGCGATAATGACGATGAAACGATGACTATCAAGTCAAATTGAGTATGGGACATGCAGTAATACTTCTCGCCATATGATGAATGAGAAATAGACTTAGAAATATGGAAGTTAGGTCTGACTTATTTGACATCCTTCACTTAAGTTACCCGTTGCTTGATAGTCAGTCCTTTTTGACACAAAAGTTCTTGTATTTTTCGAGCATGATCTCTTATCTATTTTCTAAAATACTGTTTCAAGGTAGCTAGAATCCAGAATAGTCTTTTAAATGATCGTTTTATTATAACTCCTAAGATTCCACGTTGAAAACTGCTATTTCTTTTGTTTATGTTCATCCTGCAATCGAAATGTCTTCGCTCATTCTCCACCGTTAATTGAGCTACAAATAAAGATGTTAATATAATCTTCACCACTTGCCCCGTTCCCCCCAAGCCCCTTACAGGAACCAGCAATGCGGCAGAGAAATTTCACATATTATCATCACACCGTCACTCCGTAAGCTCACCGTAAGGGTCCACCGTCGATTGCATTTCAATGAGCGGGCCCGAACTGCATTGCATTTCGCGGGAATGTGCATGCCGAAACCGGCATGGATGGTTTCAAGTGTGTGTGTTTGTGTGTGTTTCTCCATTCTCATTACCGATTCCGGTCACGTGGAGCAGCCCGAGCTGCCGGACGGATCCCACGGAAAGATTCGCCTCCACAGCCGAATGGCCGAAACTGAGCCAGTTGACCCATTTCTTCTTTCGTCGCCGTTGCTTCTTATTCTGCCTGCGAGGCGCCTCCATTTGGAGCGGGATTATTTGGCCACGAAAATGTGGCCTCGCACAAAACACGGTAGCTTCAGATTTCTCACCGTACCGCGCCGGAGCAATTGTTTGTCGCGGTAGGAAACCGTTAAGAAGTGCGACATTGTAGCACGCGGTACGGTGACTCTTGCTTCGCGTATGTTTTCTGCTTTCCCGATTGAAGGTAGTGCGTGGCGGCAAGCACGCATTTTAACGGTAGTTTCAATGTTTCACACTTTTAAAAACTTTACGCGACACCACTGTTCTGCATATCGTTGCATAAGTTTCATTTTATGTTTGGTTGTAATGTTTTAATGTCTTTATGAACCGTCCAGACATTGGTTGGTAGTAAAGAAGCAGATTTGGGTCATGCAAGCGAACGGTACCGGTAGCGATTGCTTAAACTTAAGAAACAGTTCTGGAAGAAAATTGGCGTCCGTTTTTGATCGTTCTTGCTACAATCCACACAATTAACGACGAAAGCAAAAATGTTTTCAGGAAGCAGATTTGGGTCATGCAAGCGAACGGTACCGGTAGCGATTGCTTAAACTTAAGCAACAGTTCTGGAAGAAAATTGGCGTCCGTTTTTGATCGTTCTTGCTACAATCCACACAATTAACGACGAAAGCAAAAATGTTTTCAGCTAAACGGTCGCTCAAGCGGCTCGATTGTGTGAATCGTAATTATGTTGGCCCATTACCACGCGTAACAGGTGTGAATAAATGAAGGCCTTTTAATACCTAAAACCCTTTATTTTTCCGTTTCAAAGCAGGAAGCGATCGATATTTGATGGGGGTTGGACCAAAGGAAATGTTCTTGTTTTTCTGCACGTGTTTTCGGAGCAAGTTGTGAATTCAATCATAACATCTTCTTACCAAACAACGTTCAAACAAATTATGCACACGCGCAACGGGCGATGGTATCGACAAACAAAACATCACTCACCTGTAAATGAAAAGAAAAAAAGAGCTCAATTAGAAAGCAGTTCCAATACTGTTCGAAAATAATGCACGAATCCGAAGTTATACGTCAGATTCCTGGCAAACTGCTCCCGCCTGATGCACGGTACATGGAAAAGATGACGCGTAGTGCCGCTTCTGCAACTGTTTTCCTTACGGAAAATGGATCATACAGCAGACAATTAAAGCGATTACCCTACAACCACAACACAACTCCGCTGAGGTTGTTTTGTAGTCTCTTCTTCCACCTGTTTCGTTTTCCCATCCTTACACCTTTTCACCGTGCACGGCGTTGTGCAGCATGGAAAATGGTTTCGAGCGAGGCTTCTAATTGCAGAACAACCGTATGGGTTATTAGCGTTCGCATTTGATCCCAGTAGGCTTACGTTCGGTTGCCATCGAATGGGGCACACGGTACCGTTAAGCCGACAATTATCACCAGCGCATCCCAACCGGTCAAGGAGGCGAGATCGGGCGAAGATCATGTAGACGATCGTCGATGGTGAGCTATATGTAGATTAGTGTTGCTGCTTATTGAGCGGCTAGTCGGAGGGTAATTTTGTTGGTATTGATAATTTTTAATAAAATAAATGCATACAGTAAAGGGCAGTTGGGTGGAAATTATGCTAATGTAATTTACGATTAATGAACCGACTAAAGTACCTCGAGGGATCATCAGAAACCCAAAACAAGAAATTGAAGGTGGAATAAAATAGATCAGGTATGATAATAGAGTCTATCAAATAGATTAGGTAGTGTCGGTTAAATAAAGGAGTAGCACGAAAGTCGAAAGACTGGACTGGTTTTATTACTGAGTTGTATAGTTATTACTGAGGATGTTGTTCTGAGGAATAAGTGATAATAAACTTTCAAGAGCTCGATCTTCATAAAGAAGAGCGTAAGTATTAGTG
>KZ061598.1:103972-140872 GCA_002091835.1 Anopheles maculatus
AATTTGTAAATCAGTTAAAAAATAGGGTTCGAACAAGAGACATAACAAGAAACGTTTGTCTCTGATAAGATTTAAGATGATGGAAATGGAGGATGAAAAAATGCGCAGCCATAACATAAGGGATAATCGGGAAATGAATTTCCTAGTCATAAAATGTTTTATGAAAGTGGAAATAACTTGATATTTGTCGCGATAATGACGATGAAACGATGACTATCAAGTCAAATTGAGTATGGGACATGCAGTAATACTTCTCGCCATATGATGAATGAGAAATAGACTTAGAAATATGGAAGTTAGGTCTGACTTATTTGACATCCTTCACTTAAGTTACCCGTTGCTTGATAGTCAGTCCTTTTTGACACAAAAGTTCTTGTATTTTTCGAGCATGATCTCTTATCTATTTTCTAAAATACTGTTTCAAGGTAGCTAGAATCCAGAATAGTCTTTTAAATGATCGTTTTATTATAACTCCTAAGATTCCACGTTGAAAACTGCTATTTCTTTTGTTTATGTTCATCCTGCAATCGAAATGTCTTCGCTCATTCTCCACCGTTAATTGAGCTACAAATAAAGATGTTAATATAATCTTCACCACTTGCCCCGTTCCCCCCAAGCCCCTTACAGGAACCAGCAATGCGGCAGAGAAATTTCACATATTATCATCACACCGTCACTCCGTAAGCTCACCGTAAGGGTCCACCGTCGATTGCATTTCAATGAGCGGGCCCGAACTGCATTGCATTTCGCGGGAATGTGCATGCTGAAACCGGCATGGATGGTTTCAAGTGTGTGTGTTTGTGTGTGTTTCTCCATTCTCATTACCGATTCCGGTCACGTGGAGCAGCCCGAGCTGCCGGACGGATCCCACGGAAAGATTCGCCTCCACAGCCGAATGGCCGAAACTGAGCCAGTTGACCCATTTCTTCTTTCGTCGCCGTTGCTTCTTATTCTGCCTACGAGGCGCCTCCATTTGGAGCTGGATTATTTGGCCACGAAAATGTGGCCTCGCACAAAACACGGTAGCTTCAGATTTCTCACCGTACCGCGCCGGAGCAATTGTTTGTCGCGGTAGGAAACCGTTAAGAAGTGCGACATTGTAGCACGCGGTACGGTGACTCTTGCTTCGCGTATGTTTTCTGCTTTCCCGATTGAAGGTAGTGCGTGGCGACAAGCACGCATTTTAACGGTAGTTTCAATGTTTCACACTTTTAAAAACTTTACGCGACACCACTGTTCTGCATATCGTTGCATAAGTTTCATTTTATGTTTGGTTGTAATGTTTTAATGTCTTTATGAACCGTCCAGACATTGGTTGGTAGTAAAGAAGCAGATTTGGGTCATGCAAGCGAACGGTACCGGTAGCGATTGCTTAAACTTAAGAAACAGTTCTGGAAGAAAATTGGCGTCCGTTTTTTATCGTTCTTGCTACAATCCACACAATTAACGACGAAAGCAAAAACGTTTTCAGGTAAACGGTCGTTCAAGCGGCTCGATTGTGTGAATCGTAATTATGTTGGCCCATTACCACGCGTAACAGGTGTGAATAAATGAAGGCCTTTTAATACCTAAAACCCTTTATTTTTCCGTTTCAAAGCAGGAAGCGATCGATATTTGATGGGGGTTGGACCAAAGGAAATGTTCTTGTTTTTCTGCACGTGTTTTCGGAGCAAGTTGTGAATTCAATCATAACATCTTCTTACCAAACAACGTTCAAACAAATTATGCACACGCGCAACGGGCGATGGTATCGACAAACAAAACATCACTCACCTGTAAATGAAAAGAAAAAAAGAGCTCAATTAGAAAGCAGTTCCAATACTGTTCGAAAATAATGCACGAATCCGAAGTTATACGTCCGATTCCTGGCAAACTGCTCCCGCCTGATGCACGGTACATGGAAAAGATGACGCGTAGTGCCGCTTCTGCAACTGTTTTCCTTACGGAAAATGGATCATACAGCAGACAATTAAAGCGATTACCCTACAACCACAACACAACTCCGCTGAGGTTGTGTTGTAGTCTCTTCTTCCACCTGTTTCGTTTTCCCATCCTTACACCTTTTCACCGTGCACGGCGTTGTGCAGCATGGAAAATGGTTTCGAGCGAGGCTTCTAATTGCAGAACAACCGTATGGGTTATTAGCGTTCGCATTTGATCCCAACGTAGGCTTACGTTCGGTTGCCGTCGAATGGGGCACACGGTACCGTTAAGCCGACAATTATCACCAGCGCATCCCAACCGGGCAAGGAGGCGAGATCGGGCGAAGATCATGTAGACGATCGTCGATGGTGAGCTATATGTAGATTAGTGTTGCTGCTTATTGAGCGGCTAGTCGGAGGGTAATTTTGTTGGTATTGATAATTTTTAATAAAATAAATGCATACAGTAAAGGGCAGTTGGGTGGAAATTATGCTAATGTAATTTACGATTAATGAACCGACTAAAGTACCTCGAGGGATCATCAGAAACCCAAAACAAGAAATTGAAGGTGGAATAAAATAGATCAGGTATGATAATAGAGTCTATCAAATAGATTAGGTAGTGTCGGTTAAATAAAGGAGTAGCACGAAAGTCGAAAGACTGGACTGGTTTTATTACTGAGTTGTATAGTTATTACTGAGGATGTTGTTCTGAGGAATAAGTGATAATAAACTTTCAAGAGCTCGATCTTCATAAAGAAGAGCGTAAGTATTAGTGTGCTAAATGTTGACAACCACCATATGCCTGTACCGCCGAGAGTCAGCTCGCAATGATACTTAAATATTGTCTTTCTACATGTCGAAGTGCTGTACAGAACACGAGAACAGATAGAGACAGTTGCACTTCTGGACAGGAGCTGGCATTATTTACGATAATTTTAACGTATTTAATCGTGTCTCTCACTTTTTTAATAAATAAGTTCACTTACGTTCAGCAATTATATAATTCATCAATCTATTTTTCTATTATTCAGGTTTCAAGGACTTGGCCTGCTTACGGTCTAGTCCGTCGTCTGCTATTAAATATCCCAGGCATTCTGGTGGGCATTCGCATCAATGCCTTCACCCTTGTTCAATTTGGGTCTGTCTGGCTCCTCTGTCCATATAAACGAGCTAAAAAGACTATACTGGCTGGGTCGTCCGGTATCATTCTCATGACATGACTAGTCCTTCAAAGCCTTTTTAGTTAACGGGGTGGCAATCTTCCCAAAGGTGCCAAGAAGAACTTGTTGTGACTCAACAACGTCCTCCGACATGGGTTATGTGGGATTTATCGTGACAACTGACCCGTAAGATCACCAACGCCTGGTGAGTTTAATTCGCTACACGATGGCGAAGTCATTATACGTTTCGCAGACATGTGAGGCCAAAATTCACCAATCTATACACAATATCAAATCCTAGCAAGAAAAAAAAACTCAACTGAAACATTTTTACTTTGTTAAGTTCAACAAAAACTGTTCGATGAACGAATAGAAACATCTCTACTGCAAAGCGTGTGCCATTTGTCGATCATTAGGCATGTGGTTGGTGTTAGTTTTCCTTCGACGATTGATGTGTCCTTCCAGAACAGACTTTTGGCATTTCTAACGGTTACAATTGCTTAAAACGAACGGAATCTTTTTACTCCGTCTAGACACCGTTTAGATTTTTTTTGTGCTACCTTCAACACCGTGCATTGACAATACGGATACCTTGAAGAACCGGTGAACAGACGGAAAAAGTGGTACGAAAAAAAAACCCAACCGCCAACCCTGCAAATTACCTTGCAGCCCTCGGGCCAGGGATCCAGATGCCGTGCAAAAGAACAGCTGTGTGGGTGCACCGACGCCAATGTTGTACTATCGCATTACAGCTCTTCGGTTGCTTTGTTCGTTCGTTCATGCTGTGCAGGTTGCGCAACAGTCGAGGGTTCTCTGATTCATTGAATGAGCGAGCAGAAAAAAAAAATTCTACCACAACTGCAAGCCTTGGACGTGCGGCAAGAATCTTCTGGTACGGGATTTCTTCGAGACTGTATCCTTAGAGGATGCACCTTGGTTGGTGAGGTTTTACGCCTCCCGTTGCATCAGTCCGTTATGTTTGTGTTGTACCGGTACGGACGATTTGCGATGTATCCACATCCGCCAACGTGCCGACACGGGAGCCGTTGGTGTACGGCGATACGGAGCGTTCGACAGTTGTGAAATCGTCCGAAGAAGATGTAGGAGTTGGCATTTCCTGTATAACCATTCAATCGTTCTGTCTTGCTATTCAATCGATTTGAGGACCATGTGTACACATTCGTCAAGAAGTGGAAAACGAACTTATCGATTGCACTGAACCGTGAAGCGATTCTTCCGAAAGGATTAAATCGTGGGAGCTTCCAGCACAGCATTACGGAACCTAAAGGGTTGCGTTGATCGCTGGAAGCTTGCAGGTACAAGTGCATTCTACAGTTTTCAATATAATAGTTTAAGTATCATCAACAGAAAATAGTTTCACGATGTTTCTCACGCGTTATTCACGAAAATCATTAGATTCTCCAGTATGCGTGAAGCCGACCGTAATAGGTGAATAATGATATTCCCATTTCATAGTAATAACTGTAGTCTTGCAGAAGAAAGGTGATTATCAAGCGAAGAAAATTAAGCAAATCAATCACATCACAACCCTCATCTAAGCAATCGGGCAATTTCCTTTTTAAGCACAACCTGCAAGAAAGGCACCACACATGCAAATTGTACATAAAATGATGAAATTACTTGAAATTTCTCATATTGTTTGCCTTCCGGCACGAGTTGGTATGACTGATTGGATCGAATAATAGCCAATATCTGTGCGCTCAGGCCTTTTTTCTTCGCTTCTCTCTATCAACCAACACGCGATTCGCTAATCGACCGATCGCCGTCCCATCCAATACGATTTGGATTTCGTAACGTTCGATCGTTGGCGATTTGTTTTCGTGCGTGCTGTGCAAAAGCATCTTCCTCCCCAAACTAGCAGTATTTACAGGAGGTGGCACCTTTTTTTGCTGTTGATTTCGGAACGGGTTAAATGTCGTCGCATCTTCACTACACAATCCTGCGGGGCGAAGATGGATGGTTTCCGTTTCTTTGTACAATCAATCATACGACAACGCTTGTTCGACGTGCATATGTGAGATGATGGTTTTTGGAGAGATATTCAACGTACTCGAAACACATGTACAGCGCGACATACATTGGAAGGGACAAGTTTCAACTCTTGCGTGGTTTAACATAGCTTGAACATAGTTTTGGAGTCATGCTACTACATGTAAAACAATATTATTCGACATTAGTTTTCGGTAATATTATATGGCTATAATAATTCGTGGCAGAATATTCGTTAACTCAATCGCCAACTCGATTCTTCTAAAACTTCCCTTACCCACATAAATATTTAACAGGTTAACCATCTAAACCAGTTATCGAAACATGTTATTTTCTTCGGCGATCGTCACTTTTTGTTCGCTAGATATCCGATGAGCCTCGAAGACTACATCAGCAGGGTGCTGCACCGCGTTTCACATATGCCCTTCGTACAGCGTGTTGTTCATTTGCACTCTAGCACTAAACCCGCGTCTGGGGTTAGTTGCTTAGAAAGATAGAGGGAGAGCCGGAGCATGAACCACACCACCTTTGCCTTAGACGCCGCTGTTTGGTGGTGGAACTTTGTACCGATCGTGAAGCGATCGTACTGCATATGGGGTGGTCCACTGGGGTTTTTTGTTGTTATGTGTATGTGTATGGAAGCTTAACGTTCTTAGTACGCAGACGATGGTGGCCTCGACACGCTCGAAGTTCATCGATCTATCAAACGCGACAAGGACGGCCACACTATCTTCCCCGGCTCCCCCTCGGTTGCTTCAAAACCCTGAAAGCCCCCAAAGCGACATTAGCTAATCAGCGCTTTATTAGAATAATTACCTGAAATTATCCAAAGATAGCTCGCGCGGTAAGATCCGACCGTTAGCATGGTGGCTTTCGGAAAACTAGAAGTCGACACTTAGAACGGCTTTGCACTGCAACCCGATATATCACCATTTTGATTGGGTTGTTTCGTTCCTAGTGATTGCCGAGAAGTACGCACCGTCAACACAACATTCTCCTCCGAAAAGGTGCATTTCCATCGGACACCGTATTATTTTCACAGCTTCTCAACTTCTTGAGCGGTGCCGAAGGTCGACAAGGTTCACCCCATTTCGGCCCGTGCGCACGCTGCTGTGCATATGAGTACCTTGGGCGAGTTGCAGTGGAAGTTCTAGAAATCAGAGAGAACGCAAAACGCTTTCGAAGCATCGCCATGGGCTTGGCAAGCTGGTCAAGAATCCGAACACCAAGGACGCACGGTAAGGCCCACGGTAAGCGAACCGTTTTTGCCGAGGCGAAACCCAACTTTCTGGGCCGATGAAAAATGGTTCGATCATGAAAAGGAAACTGCACGCTACGCTGCTGGTGGTAGAATTTATCATGCTGCCGGTGCAAAACACTTGCGCTTGCTCCCCGACCGGGTGATCAAATTAACCGTCCCGTCCCAAGGTTTGCTGCCCCGGTATGAAGATCGTATCGTAAATATGGGGGAAACACTGTACGCCCTGTGTGCCACCCACTGGGTAAATAGAGAAACGATTAAGGTTAGTAATTGCGCACCGATAACGTGTTTTTCAATAAATAAATAAACTGTTGGGAGATTGTTTGAAGGATAGACAAACAATCGCCTACTAAACAAAGGACTTGTTTGCGCCTGGTGGATAGGCTATACGCATTACGCGATTAGTGTTCGGTATTAGATCGTGATAAAACTGCCACTTCAAAACTAAAATAAGGAATTGGGCTTAGGATTTAATGTGTCAGAAACCACGTGTGGGCAAATCATCTATAAAATATGTATGCTACAATAATTTCCCCCATGAATGTTTGTTGTAATTATCATAAGCTCCCAGCGCAATGCTTGTTTGTTTTATGCAATGGCCGATTCAGCAACATAAAAAACATCCACATTTATGTTTATAATTTATTGCCTGTAAATGGAAATTTTATGACCACTTCATATTGCTTCCTTCCGGAGCTTATGCTTTCTTGTTTGCAATTGCACAACGCGTAACTGCAAGTTGCACCTTCCAGCATCTAGCACATTACTGGGGGGGCGAAACCGTTTAGTAGTACCATCAAACCCATCCAACGGTGACGAGAGGAATGAACTCGTACTGTTATTTATCGTTCACCCACCTCGGTTCGGGATGCGGCGAAGGGATTGTGTTTCAAGTGCTTTCATCCTCCCACTTTTTCGCCGCGTTCTCGGTGATGTACCGAGTTTACATTTCTCACGCAAATAGTGCGAAAAACTGCACAAAATCTACACACGACAGAACACACTCCCACCGAGTGCGTAACGAGGGTTGAAGAATACCCGCGTCACTGATAAGAAAATAATGCAATAAAACTGCACAGAGAGAACCGTGATGGCTGCGTGCATTCATGTGTTTGTGTGGGTGCGAGCGTGCAATGAGCCGTAAGCTTCATCCGTTCGATTTGTTTCATTTCGTTTCATTTCGCGGAACGTGTTCTGGGTGAAGGGGAAAGGACGGGATGGCAGGCACCGTTGGTAGATTCGTCTTAACCCATCCATACCGCACATACACGGGGGTTCCAGATGCAGTTGGTGCATCTTCTGCGGGCCTGCGCGGGTGCAAGCAGCTAGACAAACAGACAAGCTGCAAGAGCAGCGAGATTCGTGCGAGAGTTGTTTGCTGTTGTACAAACATGGTAATAGAGTTTACGTTGCTTTGCGTTTGCACATGTAAACAAAGATTGCGTAACTGCAAGTGCATTCACACTGCACCGAACGGTGGAGCGTGTCGGGTAGCGAATGAGGAGCGAGAGAGGGTGAAACACGAGTAGCGAGGGTTGTGTGGAAAAGCAAAAGGTTTGATCTATGGCCTTTAGAACTGCGAGGTGTTTGGTTGATAAATGCACCGTCCAGCGAGCTGCAGTGAAGATGCAATTATTTCTGCAGGGTGTATGAATAACATCTTTTCAAGCTTTTTCAATTGATCGGTATCTTCAACTTTATTGATTTGATGATAAAGCTTAGTTTTTTCATTGCTTTTACTTATACGTGTACATAGTGACATGGAAGCAGTAGTACAAGAAGCGATCAACTATCAATTAATTAAAAGAACATGATCCGTAATTAATCAAGCGAGACGAGAATTATGACCCACATTTCGAACCATCTCTTGCTGTCAACCCAGTGACTACATAATGTATCCGTCTGTAAGCACAAAACCGGTGCGAAAACGGTTTATAAAGATAAGTCAAACGCCTTCTTCAACCGTTGGCCTTCTCTGACCCGTGTCGTGCTTATCTGTAAAGTCCCTACTAAGTGTAATTTCTGATTATCCAAGCGTCAGTGTAACCTTACGTCCATTAAGCTAGCGACATTTTGCCTCCAGCTGACAAGCCGGCGTCCACTGACAGACGGTTGTCAATGTGTAATTTTTTATCGCTTAATGGAAGCTGCTTCTGGTTGTACGGGTAGCTCTGGGTAGACTTTGACGATCGCAGGTACCAACAACCACATACCTTAGCTCTGATCAAGTGGGAGCTAAGGTTTTATTGCTACTGCACTAGTGGTCGGTGCGTTAGCACGCTAGTAATTAAATATTCTATGATATAATAATAATGAATTCCGGTAGAAAGTTGGCCATCCGTTGGGTGTTGGGTAATAGCGGAGGGAAGGTTTAGTCTGCTTTCCATATTGATTCGATAATCGATCGAGCGGGCTCAATTGTGGAGGCGTGGAAGTTTAATTTAGCTGAGCGCTGTGTGCGGCGTACCTTAAATTGACACGGTTTCTTCAAGTGGTTTCTGTGGTAACATGCGTTAAGAACTGTAATTATACACTTCGTTCATATGAAGTAAAAGTAAATATCGACCTGATACTAGTGGAAGTCCTTAAATTGTGCAGCGGTGCGATAAAGTAACATCTAGCTTCTATCTTTATGTTACGCTATGGATTTTCATCATGCGTCAAACAGTGGAGGAGATATCAGTGCATCAGATTCGTTGATTTTAATACCACATATAATATTGGATACATAAAAAAATCCGCTAAACATATCAAGAATGTTATAATGGCATGCGAAATTAAATTTAGATAGTTTTGTTGCTCTTTAAACTGCTATAAGAGAGAAATATTTTCTACTCGAGCGGGGAGCCTTGTAAGATTTGTTAGATGTAGATATACATATCTACTGATTTAGATATCTAATATTCAATGTTCTCTTATATAGTAAATGTTTATCAAAGCTTGCAGCAGATGTTCGAGTTGGATATTATCGAGTCAAAACCCAAAATTATGCTAAAACTATCAGCCTCAGAATAATTTACAATGTACATACAGCATATCGTACCGTTGTAGTCCTCCAAAATTTCACCCATCTAGGGCCAAAATTCAGCATTGACAATAACATTGCTGTTGAAATACATGCATTATTCTGACTGCCAACCGATAATAACAAACTACTTGTCTATAAGCACATGTCGCGACGAACCAAACTGGATCTGTATAGAACATTTATATTCCCAACACCCACAATCGCCTTTGAGACAACAACATTGTGCAAGTCTGATGATTTCCTGTTAACAGCGTTCGAGAGGAAGATGCATAGAAACAACAGTTACATGAATGCCAACTTTATTTTTGGAACTGACATTAAACAGGTTTAGTTTTGCTTGAATGTATTATTTAAATTTCAGCTGTACCTTTCTAATCATAGAATACAAATCGTTAAGGGTTTAAAACGTAAAGTGCAGATTTCGTCATCATAGTTGTGGCTAACCTTGAAAGCTTTTGATCTTTTACAATGCGAGTATGATCCTAGTTTTTCACAATCTAACATTTGAAGATCTAGCGACAATACGGCGTCAAGCCGTCATTTTGGATCAAATAAATTTGAAGATCTAGCGTTGTAGCTGTGAGGCTAGTGTTCTACAATACTTTTAATGTTAACCTGAATCACACATTACTTTTTACAACACTATTGCTCATTTTATTACATTTTAATTTGCTTGATAAACTCTGTCCAATTTAAATGTTCAAAACCGAATAATTAATTCAGAAGCAATTCCAATATTTTCATTCGTGACTTTTTTCTGTTTGATGTTCTTGGAATAAAAATATCCAGAGTACATACGTGTTGCATTAAACGTTATATGCGCTTTAGCGCATCAAATTTCACAGTGCCGTGACCATGAACACGACTAGCAAATACCACCTTCTTGAGCAAAAACCCTTGACCATCTATCAGTAAACAAACAGCCATAGTTCCATTCATACACAGGTATGACGTACGAAGCTAAAGAATGGACCATTCGCACCTTCAGGCGGTTCCTATCGCATAATGTGGCCCTTTGTTGTTGTCCGGGGTTTTTTTTTTGTCCGGATTCGATGTTTGTCTTAATGGCGCGTTTGGATCTTTGTTTTGTTCGGTTGATTCGCGCGCAGAACTAATGGGCGAACGGCACACAAGGAACAATCCATCAGCTGGGTATGCTCGTGCAACGTTGCATCCTTGTGCATCGATGGGTGCCTCGATGCAGCCAGCGCCAGTCTGCACACAAGTCCGCCGTCATCTAGCATCGTGATTTGACGCGTAAAGATCACGGCAAAGAGTTATCGATCGGGCGGATCGATCGAGCTTCCCTGCCGTCCGGTGTGCCCGTTTTTTTCTCCGGTTTTTCCATCAGAAAGCTTCAATTGTTTCCTTCCATTAGCTGGTTTATCGCGGTACGAAATCACACACTGTTGTGTGGAAAATGTGCCAGCCGTGAAGAACAATCTGTACGAGCGGAACGATCATCCGTGCATGGGGCACTATGAAGGGGCCGGCATCACCAGTACTCATTGAGCGTTTATTGATTTATGATTATTTACACAAAACAACGGTCTAATGTTCTTCTATTGCGTTCTTGGCTACCACGGTTGATTTATGCAAAAGGCCACCTTCTTCCCCGGTCGCGTACCGATGGCGACGCGTACCATCTTGGCGTCCTTCTTGTGATCACGAATTTTTGTTCTGGGTAGATTGGCGAATGTACCGAGGACACGCGGTGCTGCGGTTTTCTTTCATTACGTTCTTGGCCGGGGAGTACTCTATTGTTTTTTTTTTTCTTCTTATGTTTACTGACTGGCCAACGGCAAACCAACGGATGATGGATTGTCCATGCAATTAAAGTACAATAAAGCGAAACATTCTTCAGTGAGAATGTTTATCTCTTGCAGTTTATGTACGGCGCGGAAGGCATTTGGGCAGAAACGGGCTTTGTTTGCTTTGTACACAAACTCCAAGTTTGTTTGCAGTTGTTGTAAAAATTTGCATCAAAACACAAACAACACTTATGATGCTTTAGTGTCGGAGGTTTGATTTAATTGCGTAGCACTGGTTAGCATGAAAGCAATTTTTGTGTAAACTATGTAACTGGTTTTTAATGTGAGCTACACGTTTTGTTGAACGATTGTCAATTATATAAGATATATGATAATATCACCTATTTTTTATTGATAACAAAATCATTACAAACGCATTCAAAATCCCATTAGAAAGATGGCGCTGAGCCTTAGTGACCTATTAAACTATACATCAAAACTTTAGAGCGATATTAGTTGATTTAGAGCAGATACTGTCAACAAAGTCCTTGGAATGCAATCAAGGTTTTGTTCGTACAGTGTGCTGTAGTTCTTGGCGAAGAAGTTGATTATAGTAAGGCTCTTCTTCACAAACAGTAAAAGCTATATCAAGAGCTATATCAGGAGTAATATGACAATAGTTTTGTAGAATAGCTTTGCGGGTTTTGAAATCATTCGAAAAAAAAAATGTCATTTAGTTATCTGCTCTAGTCTTGCTCTCTTTAAACTTGGAAGTTTTTCTGTCTTCTTTTCTGCAAACCTAAGCTCTTAGGAAGTGTTATTGCTATTGTTTTGAATGACAAGTGATGTTCATATGGTTCGTATAGTTCCAATGACTCATAAAGACTTTTGAATGTGAGTTTGATGATTTACATACTGCTTCAAAATGATAAAATAATGCGAAATGTACATACAGTTAAAGTATTATTTGCTCCAAACAAATGAAGTACATAACTACACAATTTTACCAAAGTTTTTCTCTTAAAACCTTCATAGGAATAGCTTTTCTCAGTATTCTATTGCTTAATTGCACTTCATCTTCCCGACCAGACAGCTCCGAAACCGAAGATCTTGCAAGACGCAAAAAAAAGTTCCAAAAGATCGCATTCGAAACCTTCCACGCGCAGCCAGTCTGGAGCCTTCTTGGTCCCGCGGCCTAACAACATGACAGCAGATCGAACCGTTCCGTCTCGTCCATTCTTCGGTATGCTTTGCGCGTTCTCTACCTTTCAATGCTCCGGTGCGTTATTGTACGTTTTCCCTTCGTGTACCAGCCCAATCCTCCACCGCATGCCACCGAATGCTTCGGTACATACGATCGATCCTTTCCGCTTGGTCTAGTCTAAGCATCGTTTCGGGATAGATCCGATGCTTTCTTTGTTTCTTGTGCTTCGTACGCTCAGCACCGAGTTTCGGTGATCTCATCTGTCTTACTCGCGCACTGGAGAGAGCACTCGGAGGGCAACGACCTCGTGACGTGTGCGATTCATCATCTTCGTTCGCTGTGCCAGGCTCAGCAGACACATGCACCGGGCCGCTTTCGGGCTGTGCCACGCCTCTCCGGAGGCTCTTCGGGATCCGGCCTATGTGGTTGGCCTTTGGGGAGAAATGCAGACAGCATCACCGCGTGGTGATAGAAAAAAACAGCGAGGAACCTCAAAAAAAGATCAATTCAGATGCGATTATGAAATGCGTCGGGGTCGGAATGTTTTTTTTTCGCTCGCTTCTCATCTCTCTATTCCCTCCTTACTTTGGCTAATGCCACGGGAAGTGGTGAATCTTCGATCCGTATGGATTGAAAGGTGTTGATGAGCCCGTTGCTATTTATGCTGTTGATACTTCCCCCATCTAAAATGGCGATCGTGGTAGAAACGCAGTAAAGATGGGTTTATTTTTTGTTGCTATTGCCAAACACTCCATCAGCCGGTCTGGTCGACGCATGATTACGAAATTATGCACCGAATTTTCCATATTTTCCGCACTTCCTCGATGCGCCGCTTGGAACAGGTTTGGAGCGTCGAATGTGGGATACAGCTTTTTGTTGTTGCATCTAGTGCTATTTTGGCCCACATTGCATCATGCACGGTGTATGGTTCGGATGAACTCGAATGACCTTTTGACGGAGTTAGATAAGCGTGTCCTGGTGTATTTCGATGTATTTGGTTGTGATGCATTTGGTTGATATTTGTAGTGACTACTAATTAGATTTAATAAATTTCAATACAAAAATAGGTGATGCTGATTCGTGAAATGAAAGGACTAGTATCAAATTTCATCCGGATCACCTACTCGTGTGGAGGTCTGACTATCCATAATCGGGAAAATTCAGTCAAGGAAGGCAGCAATGGGTGAAAAAGACCTCCAAAGGTTACCAAAACTGTATGAGAATGCAGTGTTACTCTTAAAGTAAAAATAGCATTCTTTTTGGGTTAATGATATCAATACTTTAATAGATTCGATAAGTACTGCAAATTTATTCAAACTGTAACATTTACCAGGCTCCTATTCCTATTCCGACTCCCGAAGCATGCACTTTCGAACAAGTACGAACCTGATAGTTTGACAATAGAGTGGCGTTGAGTCGTTGTATTTCGTGTTACCTTGGGACACTTTAATGTCACGAATTTTCACGCCATTCCCGTCCAACAAGCATGCAACACTGATCTTGTAAAGCACCTATCTAACCTATGCGGCATGTTCTGAAAAGTATGCTCACGTACAGCATGCGGCGAACTTTAATTAAAGCATTTACATAAATCAATAAACCATAAGCCTCACGAGCGAACACGCGGGCAAGATGGTGACTGTAGTGCCGACGATAAAAGATGCATTAAAACAAAGCCAACAAAGCTTGCCCCGGGATTTCTGCCAGTTCAAATACTTCTTTCGCTTTTCTTCGAAAAACAGATTCATTTAAGCAGAGCTACAACAGACATGGTCAACGATCAGGCGAACGAAAACCGTCCAGCTACGGAAGCATAAAGTATCACCGATCAACCGATTAACACACATTGCATTACACCTCCGATCCGACCGCTGTGATTATGATTTATGGCACATTTGGTGACGTCGCGGCATCACGGCTTCCAGCCATGATTGTTGGCTCTTTAGGTCACAAGCATTAAGGTTCACATCCGGGTCATTGGGGTTCCAAAGAAAGCAAAGTGCGGAATGTGACCGTGTAGATGCTGGAATGGAAAGTTTTTAATCCAACCACCGTCCGTGTATGCTTGGTACGTGTTTATCTTTAAGTGTTTTCTTTTTTACACGTATGAGTCATGTTTTTTTTATCGAATGGAGAGGGAAAATGTTGCGATAAAATATGTTTTGAAGATGTTAAAGCTTGTCGTAAGACAAATGTGACATTAAACACTCACTGTTGGCTTGGCAGAACGGGCATCAAATTTATGCTGTTACGCTTACCTGTAATGGAATGAAAAGATACAGAAAAAGGATTGTTAAATTGTTGCTTTTATCGAAATCAGTAGTTGTGTGTACATAAATTACAAATAATAAATAGACAAGGATATTATTTGGTTAAAATGTTGATTTATGCAGTCCCTCAATATTTTGTATTTTAATTGTGTTACTCTAACATTTATAAAGGGTTTAAGGATCGAATTTTTTGTTATACTCATATATTGCTAACTTTATAAATATGATAATAGGTTAAGCATCATGTTTATCTACACTAAATAAATACATTCAAATAGTATACGTCTCATTACTCCCCACTACTAAAAAATGAAATGCTTTAAGTCAAAAATCAATACTTTTGTCGAACGAAAGACAAAACCCCCCGAATCGATGGGCACAGAAAAAAAACAACCTGCCACTATGTCGAAAGTGGTGATAAACAGATGCGCATGCTGCATGCTTCAGTGCAAACACGGACCACAGAAGCAACAGAACTCAGCAACATGGCGAAGCAACAGACACAACACCACACACGAACGAGCGAACGTACGAAGTTAAAATTCTTAACGACCAACATCAACCTGAAGTCAAGTGTGATCCCGGAGCGGAAAGAGAGAGAAAGAGAGGGAGTGGGGAAAGAATTAAAGAAAAGTGCGTGGGGAAAGGGAGGATAAGGGGAATGCTAAAGAAAGAGATTCGAACGGGACCGAAGCGACGCAACAAACACTGGGCGGGCGAAGGAGAAAATCAAGCTAACAGTATTATTTGTATCTGGAAAAGATCCGTTAGTCCGCTGGATCTGCTGGGGTTGGTTGTGTTCGGTGGGGCTGTTGTGTTGTTGTGCTTCGATCATTTCTTTGCATTATTCTTTGCGCTTGCGTTCGTGCCCGGTTGCGCTACGTTCTTCTTCGCTTCCAAGCCAACCCGATGACGCCAATGTCGCCGCCACTGCTGTCGACACGGAGCCATGTTCCCGTTTTATGTTTCACACACCGCGGTATGTGTTTGCGTGTGTGTTTGTGTTTGCCAATGGTTACCGTGTATGGGGCGAGCTTTTTAATCTACCCTCAATCCGAAGCTTTTTTTTGCTTTCATCCCGTTTTCTATCACCGATTCACACAACACACAAGCAGTGGAGGCTCTGGATGCCTTGCGACCGGTGGTGAATGCATTTCGAATGCAGCGTTCGCGGGTGATTCTTTTCGAGAAGGAGGGCAATTCTTTGCATTCTAAGAAAGCTTTAATAGAAGCACCAACAACAACAAAAATACACGCGAGAGGAAATCATGCACGTTTGTTTGCGATGCTTTGCATCTTTTTGCTCAATGTTCCTCGAGCATGATAAATACTCCCGTGTGTGGTTCTTTCACTATGATTTAATGGCTAGTGCAGCAGCGATTAGAGTGTACGGGTTCTGTGGCTGCGAACCAGCTTCATTTGCCCATAACACGACGGATGAAGCAAAAAAGCATATGAATTCCTTTCCTTATCGGGCTACTCTATGCCCACTTCCCATCATCGATTAGCTTAGTGTAGCTTCAAGAATATTTCCCTGCATCATTCCCGGTGCGATGTGAGGTAAAAATCGATTCCCGATGGAAAGGACAGACACTCGTAGCCGAGGATGGTCAGGGAGTAACAACGTGGATCGGGAAGAAGACGCAGAGGGGAAAAAAAGATTCCCGTTCACTTGGTTTGCTTGTCGGTTGGATGAGCATCGAATCCGCTGCTCGTCACATATGCCTATAAGGGAGGCTGATAAATGCATCGATTGCTGATGGCATAAACTGCAGTGGGTTGAGGGGAAGCAGGGTAGAAAGAAAAGTCAAAGGGTTGAGGGAGGCGGAGAGCTTTTACAAAGCGAAACTGTGGCTAGTAGTCAAGCGCATGCTAACCCTTGCAGTTGCCACTAGCAACGGAAGGTCATTTAAAAGCTATTTGCAGCACTGTACCGGTTGGGTACTTTCTTTTTATTGGGTTAATGACTATGTTTTCGGAACGAAATTAGCGAGCTGGCATGTGTGCATATGTTTGGGTCCCTGTGGTTGTGTTCCAACAAATGTTCCAAGGGAATCTTGCGTTATTGAGATAGTGGAATGTTTATGGGACAACAGTTAGAAGTGCTTGCACCGCAATAGAAAATTCACTCTTTAAATATCTTTATACAGGAAATTTAGAACGATTTTTTAAATGTATTAAATGCGGCAAAATTGTGATAAAATCAACTAGAAGGAAACTGTGATCGCGACAACTATGTAACAATCATCTCATCAGTATGGAAAGGATATGGCCAGTATCATCGTGCTTATCCCGTTAGTTGGAGCAAGGTTTTTTTTTCTTTTTTTGCATCCACTAACCACGATGACATCGCGGATATCGGATTCGATGGCAAGAAACTTAGACAATCTTGAACATTCTTAACTACTCCCTGCCGAGTATGGTAATGGAACGTACGTGAAACAGCAGCAACATACATTTCAATGCAGCATGCTGCCCTAAGGGAACGAGTACTGATTCTACCACAGTCCAAGAAGAGGAAGAGGAAGCAGCAGCATCCTTATCCGTCCGAACAACGATTGCGCAGCCCATTAGCAGGCGAACCGAACGACGGCTCGAAACCAGTAGAACCGCAATACAAATAATACAGTTAAGAATGTGCCGGTCCTTGGCTGCACCCGGAAAGCATCGCCTTCCCGAGCAGGTTTTTTTCCGTTTTCCGCTTATTGCTTCAAGGTGGAGGGCCGTGTTGGGCATAAACAAGAAGAAAACAGGAGGGAATCAGGTTCCGCTTGTACGGTTACGCCTTGCGGAACTTGCGGAACTCCGATGCAGTCTGTCGATGGGAAGATGCAATCGGCAGGATGGTTGAGTACGGCCGTTACATCCTGCACGTAATGGCACGGCACAGATTGTGTCTAAAAGGTGGAACAGCTAATGCGCCGATTGGATTGTTTGCCAATGTTTTACATCGATGGTAATGAGTTTACAATGAATAAAAATTGAACGGATCAGCAATCGCGGAATAGGAATGCATTTGCAATACTCAAGATTCTTTTATAGAGAGTACTGAGAGTTTTAAGAACAGCCTTCACATCGCAGCGTTGGTATGAGAAGGATTAAAACACTGTTAACGTCTTATTAGCACCAACATATCTTTAGATAACGAAGTGCCTAAAAACAAGTTGTACAACCAATCAATTCAATATTTTTATTTTATTCAATATAATAAACCAATAATCACACTATATATCAAATTGTGTGCTGCCTATCCGTCGCTAAGTAAAGCTCGAACAGTATGTTGTAAAGTTTTACAGACTTCAAAGAGATTTTAAGTTCTCCAAGCTCATCAGATTCTGATTCCTGATTTGAAGCTTTGCTGTGCGGTACCGAGGTGGTTGGTTGAAAATCATCTTGAGAAATTTATTCTAAATCCACTGTACAGCAAGCATACTCCTGCATGTCCCCCAGATGTTGGATTCATATAGGATTGCAGAGAGTATAACTTGTTGGCACAAGATTAATTTACTTTCTTGTTATAGGGGAACATGCTTGATGAGTGGATTAAACTGAGAAAGAGTCCGCATGTTTCAGTTTGAGCTAGAAAAGTAAGGTCATTATCTAATGTATCACCGATAAACCGTACAGCAAGTGTTCAGGGAACAGTATTGTTATGGATTAGTTTTAGATTTACTTTATGTTTAATTGTAGCCATAGTACCATTTCGGTATGGAAGAACAATGGTTTGTGGTGTATTGCTGTTCATCAGTACCTTCCGGTCGTTCAAATATTTAAGACAACTGTTAAATTCTTATTGGAGTTCAGATTCCAGCTGTCCATATCTCGAAAAGCTGTACAAATTTGCAGTATCATTGGAATAAAGCGACAGATAACAGTGTGTTGTTTTAAGGTTCTAAACAGACCAACAGAACATAAACAGATGAAGGATATATCAGTAGGATAAAACTGGTTTCCAGTAAAGTGAAGTAACTGGCGTAATGGTTGTAGAATTCAGAATACAAAATAATTATTAGACAATTTGCTTAAGGTGTTCGAATTAGAGCTGGATAGTTTATCACACGCTGGGTAAGTTATGCATCGTTTGGACTATTTATTTTCTACGATCTGATGAAGTGTTGACCACCGAGCTTTTGCCTTAAGCCAATCCTTTCCGTAAAGGACGTGTCAAAAATATTAAACCATACCACGAAGCGGCCCAGATGGTAACCGGCAACGGCATCATCAAATCACATCACGTGCATACCATACCATTTCAAACCATGTACCCGATCTACGCATCAGATCAATGTCCCTCAAAGCAACACCCGTCACTATACAAACCGATAGCAAAAGGGCCCATACATTTGTGACCGCGTGCTAGAACAATAGACAGGCAGGACATGGTCCCGAACATCGCACAAGAAAACAACAGGCGCGTTCGGTGCGTTTGACATTTGTTGTCGATTTGTGTCGAGAGTGATGTGCTTTCTGGTGCGACATAAATTCTCATCCCAGGCACCATTCACGTCAAAGATCAATCTTTCACCGTCCTGTCAATTTCAATGGCTGTGGTCCATCGGCTACAAATCGGATTTAGTGTGCGATTTTTCTGCTGCAATATTTACCACGCATGCAAATGGCCGCCGGTACTGGAGAATATGGCAGCACGAGCGTGAAACGGTGGTGAAATGGCGTTATTTACGTGGCAACTAAAAATACGCACGACACTAGCGCAGCATTTTTGGGGTAACTCCTTTCTCTTAAGCACTCCGCTACGGTTTGGAGCTACACTTGAATCACCGATGACATCAGGGGATGGCTGGAGAAAGGATGGAACCATGTTCTACGTGTTTCGAAGTGAAAGACAACCAATCGATTGGTTGGTGTAAGAAATGAGTGGTGAACAGTTTTTATTGCCATAAAGATATCACAAGCGCGAGTGTGTGTATGTGTTTTTTTTCTTGTTCTGTTTAATGCGTATGAAAGTACTAAAAGTTTACAGCTCAATGGAGTTGCATGGGAAAAGGTGCATTTTTTGATCAGTAATAAGCAGAATCGTTACTTCGTATTTAACCACGTTACGACATAGGCAAGCTTGTAGGCCTTAAGTGGAATTTTATGGTGAGAAAAACTGTTTAAATATTCATGTTATAACAATATCACTTTAGTAAAAGGAATTGGCAAGTGACAACGTAAGAAAATGGAAAGTATTTTGTAGAAATTATAATATTGTTAATATGCAATCACTTGTGTGATACATGTCTCGACAATAATGTCAAGTCTTGTAAAAAACTTTTTGCTAAACCAACTTTTGCAATAACAAACGCTATGATCAATGCCCTGAAAGACACCTTCGTGATTCGCTTAAATAGGATCTTTACAAGTCAATATATTTCTCACCATCTTGTCTTCATCTAATGGTTTGTAAATAAAAAAAAACACCCTTCATCAGTAAACAAACTTTTCACGATTTCTGAAGGAATGATATCGGGGAGAAAACTACATCTCCACACGCGATATGCTTATCTGCCAACCTGCTCACCTGTCATGACGCTGGACGACGTAATATCTCGTGCGGTGCGTGTTGTCCCGGTTGGTGTTGTACCCGGCGCCACCGTCACACCGCTCAGTTGCTGCTGAGCACGTGATGCCAGTTGTGGACAGGGCACTTCCGCCTCGGTCAGAATCAATACGGGCGTGCTCGGATCCAGCACTATCGATGACGGTACGGTACGCACGGCCGAGCCCTCCGGCACGGCCTGCAACGATGACGATCCGGCGCCACCGTCCACCGTCGTTACGGCGCGCAACGTCGTGAGCAGTATTGCCGACGATGACGTTGACAGCTCGCCGCCACCTGAAGACGCCACTTTGCCTGCTGTTTGTGGGCGGTGTCCGGTGTCTATTGGTGTGTACGTGTGTATATGTGTTTGAATTTATGGGGTTTTTTTTTGCACCGTAAAACCACAAACCGGTCGTTCTGGTGGTGTTCCGGAGGGTGTGTTGGTAGAAGTGTTACAAAAATCGACTTTCAAGACGTGGAATCGATCACTGTAGTCGCACAATATTTAGCACCATTCGAATTCTTTCTCTACTCATTATCCCTATTATATCCTGCTAGTTCTTACTGTACGCCTTTCCCTTACGTTGCCTATCCTTACGGTAAGTTAATAGTTGCATCTAGTATACGAATAACGACTTTTTAACGCAAGGTAACACATGGTAACTGTACTATCGTTCTACTTAGCCTAACGGTTAGCCTGGTAACTATGGTTGCTATTGGCTAGAGTGATATCCATTAGTGAGGAATCAAAAGTGAACATTAATTAAACGCCTAATAAAACGAGTGACAGGGTTTTGTACTACAGAAAAATTGTTCTATCTATCTTATCGCCTACAACGGGTTCGCTCACATACTACTTCAGCTTCCTGATGGAATGTGTAAAGGGGGAGATATTTTATGCTCCTGCTGCTGCTTTATGGTAGCAAATTTTCCAATGAATAATATACCACCCTTCGTTCGAACAATCTAACACTACTGAACACAATTTGTATCAAATGCTGGTTATCGTTTCGTTTTGTGACGCCTACTCCAAACGAGCGGTGTTACAGAACCTGACAAGGGTTCATCTACCAGGTAGAGAGAGCTGAAGAATCCTAACCTTTTTTTTCCCCAGAGTTGAGTTTCTCTGGATGGTAGCAAAAAGGGGAGCTACCGAGCACCAAAAACTAACGCTATCGATCGTCGTCGTCGGGAACACCTTTAATGCTATCCTTTACTCCTGACAGGGACAATACGTCCCGTTCTACTACAGCACCTTGACAGATCTGCCCGAGCTGGATTCTTCTCGCTCGCGGTTGAGATTTATCGAATTTAATTTTAACTCGATGCACTCACAAACACAGACGCACAAACGCACGGCGCTTGTCGACAATTTGGTAACTTTTCGATTGCAATTTCACACTAAATTTCTCTCCTCTAGCGATGGATTTTCACTTCACATTTATCCCGTTTTCTTTCGCTGCACTTTCACCATGCATCCATCTCACATTCACTACAATTTTCAACCTTTTCCAAAGCCAATCTTTTGCCAGGATTCGCGGGAGCACATCGTTGCACCGTTCGGGTGCAAGAGTTTTCCTTCACAGTGGACAGCGTTGCACCTGCCTGTGCGGATGCACTTTCAGCATGGGCATCAGGGCACCGGAGAGCGAGAGTCCAGAGACCAGAGTGTGAACACGGCCAGAGAGTGAAACGCGTCGAGCCTAGCGCTGTGTTCGAGCGTTCTTACTTGCAGCTCTGCCGTGCACTCGAGATTTTCCCATCCAATCCTTTCGAGTGGGTCCTTTTGGATTTTGCTGGGAAGCGGTTCGTTTTTCCTTCCGCTTGAACCAGGAGTGGCAGGAGATTTAATTTTTCACACTCGCTTTCCCAACTCGCCTATCCCCAGCGCAGGTATGCGGCATTTCCACCCTTTTTTTTTGTTTGTGCGCCCCACAAGAGGGATTTGGAAGAAGGAAACGCACGCGGTTGTGTGCGTTGGTTCTGCGCGCGGTGTAGTGTGCGTGTGATACGCTTGAGGACGCGTGGGCTCGTCCCGGTTTTTGTGTGTGTTGTTTTCTACTCAAACCGGCAGAAGTGGAAGTGCAGCACGGCGGTAGGAAAAATCGATCCCAACACAAACACAGCTGTTTTCCTCGTCGTCGTCATCGCGTCGCTCGCGTGTGCGTACTGCTCTGCTGCCCTTTGCTAACCACCCCACACTGCTAACCTTTCCTTGCGGTCGACTACCAACACACACGCCGCAAACCGTTACTGTTCATCCTACAACGCGAGTATCATTACAAAACGGAGAGTCTTGTGTAGCTTTCCTTTGCCGAGTATCCTTTTATTCCAGTTTTCCTTACTTTATCACTACAATTCAACCGGAAAAGGGCCACTATTTACTTCCGGTAGCGCAACGTCGCACACAAACTCACTGCTAGCACGTCACCGATCGATTTTATCCTTTTTCTGCCAGAAAGTCCGGTGGGGCGGTGGGAAATGGGGGTAGGATATTTTCCACCCTTCGTACCTTCCTTTGCACCAATACGCGTGCAACGATGACGGCACACGTACAAGAGCCTTTTCCAAGATGGCGAGCTACGTCGATGCTAAGATGAACGAGCGAGCGAGTGAGAGAGAGAGACTACTCTCATACTCGACCAAGAGAGAGAATGAGAGAGCGAAGGTATGAGCAAACGGCGCGTTTGTTGTTTATCGCTTTGTTTTTATCAGCGACTACTCCAGCGTTTCGCAACGAATGCAACGCACACACACACAGTCACACGCGAGACGATTTATGCTGCCCCGATGCAAACTGCTGGAATTTATCCAGCACACAAACCAACTGCTCGCCTACCGTTAGCGTGTGTCCACGGTGTGCTCGATTCGGGCAGTTGCCTTCTTCAAACCTTCGCCACACACTACGTTTTTGCCTGTTTGCTGTATGTGCGGATGGGAAATTCCTTTGGAAGTAAACTTTCCACCGGTCGGCTAGTTCATTTTTTCACGTCACTTATATATCGTGTATCCTTGTATAACACACTCAAATATATTACACACAGTCACATCGAAATACACCGAAAAAACATTCCACTTCACGGCAAGTTAAACTCGTAAAATTATTACTGCGCTGCACATGGGATATAATGGCGAGCTTTCACACTTTGACTGTCAACTTCACTATTGTAGATCTCGTTAAGCAATGGTAAATATAAACCACCAATAGTCAGACTTATCAGGATCGAACGAGGCGGACAAAACCGTTCAACATCCTCGCTTTAGCTCGGTTCATAATTGCTAGCGTTTTCTGATACGGGTGTATCGGTATTGCTCGTGGATTGCACAAATGGCACAGAATGTGTCGCTTTGGGGCTTGCTGCTGCACCGTACTGAAACTGCGCTCTTTTCACCCTCACTAGACGGCAGCTGCATTCGCTGCACCTTACTTGCACAGGGAGGCTGGTTTGGATGCGTTTTCGCATGCTCTTGCCTGCTGCTGACGATGAGAGAGATGCTCCATCAACACATACTCATAGACACTGCGCCCGGCCGTCTCCTGGTGTCCTTTTTCGGTGCTGATGGCGTATCGCTGCGAATGTTATCGAGGTTCAAGAAGCGTTGTTGCTTAGAAAACTTAGAATATTCACCACTGATAACACCAACAGCTAACTTGTGCTGAATACTTTGCGTCGAACGTTTACGATTGTTTTAAAGTCTTTAATGTGTCGTGCAATCAGAGCACCAAAAACTTGTTCGGCTCTTTCGGTGTGATGTGTTCGTTTGCCGATGTAATTGTTTGTATTTTCTTTAGCACTGTTAATGGTACATCTCAAAATGTCAAAGAGAACCTGACTGGAGCTACGGCAGAGAAAGAGAGAAAACTTGGTTTGATGGCGAAGGGACACTAACTTCGGGAGGAGGGGGGGCTGAGGCATCGAAAGGATTTAACCAATGTTTGTGTACAAATATGTACCATTTTCAGGGTTGATACTGAGTTCTTGTAGCAATCCAGGACAAGAAAAAATAATATTTTTGAGCTTTTTTGAGGTTATTTCAATGAAAGAAGTTACCTATTATTTTGGAGAATATATATTCAAAGTGTAGTAATAAAAAATGTACATCACAGTCTTGAAGATCTGATGTATGCCCTTGGTTATAAAATGAACTATGACTGTTACTTTTATGTGCATATCATTGAACCCTGCTGGATGATCTAAACGTCAAAGAAGTCCTGTGTAGAGAATTGATTACAGCGCATGCGTACAACGAATTTATGATGGTAAAATGTTAGTGTCAAAATGCGTTTTAGATAATATTATGTCTGTTACAATAGATTTGAATTCACAGACATTTGCATTATGCATCAATTCCTTCAAGTGGCAAAGATGTGCAATACTAACTTAAACAAATTAAAAATTCAATAGAAATGGTTTAAATCGAAAATAAAACCAGCAAAAGCAAGGTTGGCCGAAAGGGTACAATTTAATGAAATTAAATAACTTTAGTTTAGGGTGAAAAAACCCTATTCAGAAACTCATTCATGCCCTCACCGTTGGTGATTCTCAATGGAAGCATTTAGAAATTATTGTATATGCGATATGTTTAGTTTCTCTCTTAATCATAATCTTTTCTTCTTTGGAACTACAGTCTCGAAATATCTGGGTCTATTATATATAACTTTCTATGACTTAAATTAACACATAGCAGGATCGTCAGTACTGCCGGAGATGGTCCGGACGGGTTTCGTTATCGGGATCTATGCTTGATAATATGATTAGAACAAAAATGAAAATTTGTCTGATAGCGCTGTGATGTTGGTTCACACGGAAAAACTCAATTGTTTCAGTCGTATCAAACTCCAAACTTGAATTTTCGTTCATCAATTGTATTTTGATCACAGGAAGGCAATAAATAGGAGCACAAATATCGCTTAACTTAGCAATGAAAGGTACTTTTCATTAAAACCAGTACACCTCTTCAGCATCACTGCCGGATGATACTTATACATCAACCTTGAACATTTACATCTTCCAGCTTACTTAGGAGTAATAGTTTGAAGTTTAAATTGTATGCGTTGAATAGATAAGGCTCTATTATTGATAGACGAGGCAGTTTCGTATTGAGAAATGAATGCGTTCAATGGTCTTTACCTAGAATTCATAAATTAAGTAAAGGATGTCACGAACAAATCGGTGAAAATGGTGAAGAGTCTTGGTTTGCGATGGATATATAAAACGCTTTGGCAACACCTATTCGTTTAGGGTAGAAGTATTCATATTTTGAATGATAATTTAGTCATATCCGTCGTAAGTATGGGTATTTGATGAACATCATTAATTTTCAAAATTAATCATTGAGAAATGCAGCATTTTAATGCTGCAAATGTATTACATCTATAAAAAATACATATTTCTTGCTACAAAAATACAAGAAGTAGCCCCAAAACAGTGCTAACAATATCTTAAGTGAAAGTATTAAACTTAAACAAACTTCAATTACTATGTTCAACCATTTGTAGAAATGAGGAGCACGAATCGATAAGCCATCCCTTACATTAAACTATGCAAAGCTTTTCAATTTGAAACATTCACCCGTTACCAAGCCAAATGTTGAGTAAACAATCTTACAAAGCAACAAACACACTGTTCAAAAAATAGATTTGTCGCTACGAATACTTAAACACATTCCTCGTCTACTCATTCATCAACGCATCGGTTCACTGAACGCTACGAATACGGTGTCGAATGTGTCACCGCACAGAAAATCAGCGTTAACCCAAGTAAGATGACAAATTACCATCAGTGAACACCATATCTCTACCAACAAAGCAGAAAATGGGGGGAGGAGAAAAACCTACAAGAACATTTGCAAAGAAAGTCACTTCCCAGGATGGTACAACGTGCTGCACCATCTAGAGGATGGGTCGGGAAATGGTTCGACAACTCCCTCCCAAAACACCAATAATAGAGCCTCATCTATGGTGGGATTCGGAATTCTTAAAACCTCTTAAAAAGATACAAAAAAAGCAGGACCATCACCGAAACCACCGTGCAAGCCACATGATGTCAGCGAGGCAAACCACCGAGCAAGCCAGCCAGCTCGAAAAGTTCATTGGCTTTTTGCTCCAGAACCGCCAGCGGGGCCAATGATCGAAGACGCGGCTTTGCACGCACCGTACGCAGTTTCGCGCGTTCCCATTGGGGCGAACAGTGTAGGCGCGGGACGCACGGTGCGAAAAAGAAGGGCGAGGATGCGGTGCTGAGCCCTTCTTGCCGGTGCGTGTGTTTCAATCGTGTTCTAGGCTTTATCGCTAATGCTGCCAGTGATCGGGAAGCATCGAACGTCGGTACGAGCGGATGAGAGCAAGCAGCAGCATTAGAACTACAAAATGCGAAACCGGTGTGGTCGCGCGCGCACGCTGTTCTATAGGAGATGTCTATTCGCTGTTCGCCGCAGCAGCAAAAAAAAGTGCGTAGATGGATTGCTAATGGGCGAAGAAGCGAAGCGTCCAAAAAGAGAATCACAAATCACGCGGTTGCGACAAGAAGAGACTCAAGCAACGGTAAGAGTTAGAGCGAGAGATAGCTTCAACAAAAAAAAGATCCCGCACGCACAATGTTGCCAGTTGCCCAAAAGCTAGCTAGCACTGTGGAAAAAGTGCGTAAGGCGAATCGAAATAGGAGAGCGCGAAACAAAAGAGCAAACGCAACGCACATGCGGTGGATGTTTCGCCCAGGTTCTGCGCGCCTGGTCCAACTCCATGGCCACGAAAAAGTGCGTAAGGAAGATGATCGGACTGTTGTTGTCTTTTTCTTTGTCTGCTCATCGTACGCCCTGCTAGACGATAGATTTGGGCGAACGCGAGCTACACTCACTGGCAATAGAAACACTGGCTGGTACGCTCATCGAGGCTGAAATTATTCGCGAACGAAGATCGATGCCCTTTGTGGTGTTCGGTTACGGAGGACGCTGGTCGAGATGATATCAATGACGCTAATTCGATACTTTTCCATCTTTCCCTATCATCCCAAGACTTGAGTGATGAAAGGGCATATATTTAACGATCCAGTGGAGTTTGGTTGCTGTCGGAGGATATTATCGTTGAAGTTTTGCTTCAAACCGTTTAACTTGGGTGAAATATTCTTAGAGAGAGAGAGATCATGGAAACGGTCAGGTATACAGGGTAAAAACGATCCATGTTGGTTTTTTCAATGTATTATAAAATATGTTTCATAACTAAACGAAAATGCAAGGTTCAATGACCTTATGCTAGCTTGTGTCAGTTGGAACAGTCATACAGAGGTTATTAGCCCGTCATATTAAGCGAGTTACGGGGTGGCCCGGTGGTGATGCGACAACGGCGCCGGTCTTCACACGGCAGGACCGGGGTTCAAGTCTCATCTGGGCCGTTCCCCCATAGTGAGGATTGACTAACCAACTATGCGGTATCAATTAGTCTAGTAAGCCAGAAATGGCAGGCATGGCCTTAAGAGGTCGTTAGGCCAAGAAAGAAGATTAAGCGAGTTGTAGTAAATAATAATTCTATGTTAAATTTATTGTGTCATGCATCGTTGTATTTAAATACGCTTGAATAATGTATTTCAACTAAAAATGTAAATGAAAAGATTGATTCTTGATTTCATTGATTATAATTTTGATTTAACTAGTAACTAGTAACTAGAAATATATGCATAACTACGATCAACTATGAAAAAATTTGGGAAGCAAAAAATAATTTAACGAATATTTTTAAACACTGTAAAAAATATTACAACTTTCTGTACATTAACAAAACTCAGGCTTTTTCAATCAAAAATCAAAAAGTATAGCTTAAGCAAGATATAAAAGGAGATGGAAAAGGAAAATATAAGTTTATTATCTATTCATAATAATGGAATCTTTTTGCTTAAATTATTTTATTTGGAATTATACGATATTAGAATTTCGTTAAACTAACGCAGTGATGAACACAATTACTTATACTTTTTTAAAAATAATTCATGACGTTTATTCATCACTATGAAAGTTGTAAAAATAAATGAAAAATAAATGCGAGATAAAAAAAAAATATATAAGAACGCCTAAGAAAAACTTTAAATTTTTTTAAAAGGCATGTTTATCAACATTTTATAAATGTGTTCAACTTCATAAATACTTTTGTAACTAATAAAAATCAAAGGATGCTCTCACGGCATTGATTTAGTCATTTTGCTTTCTTGATTTGAACTGTTCATAGTCAAGCGTTCAACAGAGAACCTCCACACAAAACGAAAGAAAGGAAGTAACAATTAGAACGCAGAAAAAAACGAACAAAATGGAACAGGTAGCCAAACATAACGGCTGTATTTGAACCTAATGCATTTCTGCTACTGAGTTACACCGTTACCTTTCACTTTCTTTGCCGGGAAAGTGGAAAACTCACTGAGAGGAGTTTCATTTTCGTACAAAGGTGGACAAAATACTTGATTGAACCAAAAATTTATAAGTTCAATAATTTGTTTTAAATCCGAAATGACCTTAACGATTTATACCAAGCAGTAAACAGTAAAGTGACTTTCTACAGGAACTTTTGCTTACCTCTGATAGTGCTGGGCATTTTTATGTATCCAAAGTCCTCCTGGAAGTGATGGCACGATCTAAAGCTTTAACGCAGGAATCCTGGATTCTAACGTTTTTATTTTCTTTCCACACAAATTGCCTTTACAGACAAGTCGATGTTGACGTTCACGTGTTCACACTCACATACAATCACCCACACGCACAATCAATAATGGCTAATGCTCAGAACGCATACGTAAGCTTTAATTAAAAAATTCCCGTTGCATCAACTTCATCTATTGCTTTCCGCTTTGCTTATTTGCTTTCACTTACGCACTCTCGCACAAGTTGTTTGAATTTCGCCGTCTAAACCGCTTCTAGAGAAGCGCGTAAGATACGCTACCAAAACTAGCACCGGGATTATTTACACATTTTTGTAACGGATTTTTATAACCACTTGAATCATTTTCATCAGCTTCGCATGCATACGAAGTGCGAAATATTGTGTTGCTTTACACTTAACCAGAACAGAAGTAACGTGTAGTTGATTTGCAAAAGCTCGGTTGCATTTTATATGTATTTTGGGAGAAGTATTCACTTACACATTCTTATCACTTTGATACTTTGAGGGCCACAAACGTGCGATGGACAATGCACATTTATTTGAAAAGCATATTATACGTCACTTAAATTCACCAATAATTGTATAATTATCTTTCCTTCATCCATCTGGAATAAACCTGAAGATGCAAACCCAAAACGGCAAGGTCAGTTGAGGGACGTTTCAGTAGCACACACAGACACACACACACACACACAATGATCACAAAAGTATGACAAAACACAGGAATTCTGGCTCAGATAAAATGGAGTTAACACTGTATAAAAATCATAAACAAACTTAAGATACACAGCAAAGCATGTAAATATCTTTCACTAATGCTCTATGCACCAAACAGTAACAGCAGCAACTAAACAAATAAATAAATTAGCCACACAATCACGAACCCACAGTCACCAGCAGACACAAACGATCACACACAGAGAGCGGTGGGCGCGCATCGATCAAAACAAAAGCACGGCGATGCTGTCCTGTGCGCGATCGTCAGCCGCAGTTTAATTCGCGATCGATCGTCACCAGGCCCCGAAAAAATTGGGTTGATGGTTCCACGGTGAAACAGCGACGCCAGCGACCGCAACAGTAGGTATGTGACCTCGACAATGAGCGCTCGGATGATTACTGAAAAAGGTGGCACCAAAACGCGGAAAAGAGAGTCCCACCATCATCCCAACCACGCGAGCAGGGCCAAAGCAGGCAGAGGAATTCTGTTCTGTGTAGACTCGGGGATAGCATCGGTCGATGACGGAGCATGCCGGTGGGTGTGCGAGCCGGCGGGATAAAAGGTGACCAACCGGTTGGGGGTGAAACGTTCTTCGCAACGACCGCAAACTGGCGGAGGGTGAGAGAACGAGCGACAACAACAACCAGCACCGAAGCTCGAGAAAGGAGCACAACAACAACCGCAGTAAAACAGGCAGGAGAAACTGAGTCCCCTTACATTGGGCCGGGCTCGTTGGAGGTTCATTGCTTTGGGTCTTTCTTGTAAGCTTCGCTTCACCCGGCGAGAGCACCCAACGAGACGAGCCCCACGAACAGGCAGCTGTGGGTGGAAAGGGTGACGCGCGTAAGGAAGAGTCCCAAGCAATCCCTTTGTGACTTTGGGGCCGAAAACGCAAGAATCCTGATCGGCTCTCGCTGGGCCGAGCTCACAGCTTGGCCGGCGCTCAGCGATCTCCGGTCGTTCTCTTGCATCATCATCATCCTCATCGGCTGAGTGAGTGAGTGCCACCCACCGCCCGTAACGGGTGGGAAGGGGGTGGAAGGCCGTAGCAAAATAAAATACGCACACAAAGGAACGGGCGAACGGGTCCGGTGACTCCGGACGTGTGTCCAGTGCGAGCTTGAACCCGAGCCCCAGAGTTCATTCCTCCAGATTCGGTCGCGAGTGGGTCGCTGCCGGTTTTGGTGTAGGGGAGACGTACGAGAAGACGGAGGAAGGGGAGGAGATGGGGGAAGAAAGGCTGGATTGCGAAGCGTGTGATGGTCGTTGGCCGACGGATGGAAGCGTTCTTGCGTTCCGTGCAAGCGCACAAGGGTAGAAGAAACCGGTCGTAAACCGTCTTTTGGGCAAGCGACGAGTTGTGGACCCTCGGGTTGACGGGTGCAAGAACAAATCAGAATCTTCCGCAGAGAGGTTAATTGTGAAAAGGAGGAGAAAGACGGTAGCGTCCAGTGGGCAACAGCGTGAAAGAGAAACATTGCGAGAAGTTAAAACTCAGCCTTCTTGTGCTGCAGAATGTTTTGTCTGCGGCGCGAACCGGCTTAATGGAAGCAAATGGAAGGATAGGACAGAACGTGTATGAACAAAAAGGCATTAAATTCACACACATTTCGCTATCCCGGGTACGAACGACACGAGCGTATCGGAATGAGGAAATGGTTTTCCTTGAAGGTTGTACAGTGTGTGTTTGTGTGCGTGTATGTACGTGAGGGCTTAAAGCTTCCCAACTGTTTAGACATTGGCACATTCCTCCCTTGCCTCTCTAACCGTGTGTCGTCGTCGTGATTATCATCTCCAGCTCAGTCGTTGATTTAGCCATCGCTTAAGCTTTACCGATGTCTTTCCATTGGATTGTGTGTGTTTGTGTGTTGCGCTTTTTTTGTTCAAAGCAGTTGTTTCACTGCCTTTCTCACCTGTCCGTACAAAATGGAAGCTATTTTTGGACAAAGAACGAAGCATTCCGTCGATTAGTAGCAGCAGCAGCAGCAGCAGCAGCAGTGCAAGACTCACCTTCTGGACAAGTTCTCTCTCGAAAAGGCAAATATTTATCACTGACTTAACGGTTTCGGAGGTTGTTGTCACCGAACCGACCATTACCAAGGAGATTGATCGGTTGAGTAAAAAACAAAACAAAAACAGAAAAAAACCAAACAAACACACGCACAAACACACTTTAAAAAACAACAATCTGGCAGATACCTTGACCGAAGAAGAAACAAAACGGAAAATGAACGTCAGAACAGCACGCGAACGAGGTGGAAAGCATCATCTGATCGGTGATGTTGAGGTAGAGAATGAAAGCGATCTTGAGAGTTTCGGGGTTATTGAACTGGTACGCTGCTCGTGCGCTGTAACTACACGCAAGCATGGGTGCATGGGTGCAGTGGATGCAGCTGGCACAGGGGATGTTGCAAGATAACTGTTTCTTTTCCGATTTCCACAACACCTCACAAGAAGTGATGCGAGGCGTTTTATTAGTATCTTGCGCTTGATTGAGGAAGCTTAATATATGGCTTTTTATAGGATTCTTCCTTGAGGATTTATTGGAGTGAAGTACAAATTAGAATCCGCTTATTCTTAATTCAGTTTTGTAGGAGAAGGAACTCCTTCGCTGCTATTGACGTGCTCTAGAGTTTGTGAGATAGCTGAATGTTTTATGAAGAACTCTCGTGCTCCAAACCATCACATACGCTCGTCAATTAAACATGTCCGTACGTGCTACCCCGAAAAATGACGCGGTTGCGTCCGAGATTGCAATAACCGCATGCGTCATGGTACGTCAAATTCGCGCGCAAAGCTCCCGACCACAGTACGATGAGTCCGAAATGAAAGCAAACAAATCTCGCACGCACACCACGAACGCCGTGTCTGAAAAATGAAGCCAAAGATCATCGAACGATAGTGCGTGGGAAGGAGAGGAGAGACGCAGCCTGGCCGAAGGGTGTGAGGCACGGAGGGACAAAAAGTTCTTCACCAAGAACGAATGGGAGATGGCAAAGCGATCCGAAAGCAAGGGAACAGCAAGGTAATGGCGATGAAGATGCAAGAACTTGAAAAACGAGTATTAAGAAGCTGGAACTGGAGTGAGAAGAGAAGGGGGGGAGCCGGAACGCGAGGATGCGAAAGGTGTACGTGACGATCGGGTTACACCGGTGTGGCTGAAGAAGATGAGAATGGAGAGAGGGTCCGGAGTACGGGCGAAATAACTTGAATTTACCGCTATAACGTGATCCAGTCCCGTGCTGCCGTGGATCGACCTGGGCTTGGGTTCAACGAACGTTCGCGCCCGACCACTCACCAAGAACGATCGCCGCGGATTTGTTTACGTAAAGCTCAACTGTTCATCTGAGCGCAAGGGCGAAAGAGAGAGAAAGAAAGAGAGACAAAGAGAGCATGGGAAAAGCGGACGAGAACTCGCATGCCGGTGCCGGGATCTCACGCACAAACCTCCGGGCGGGAGAGACGATCGGATGACGATCGAATGGCGAGAGAATTTCGCAACCATCCCTCCATACGGTGGAGCGATGGTGCAATGGCTACCCTATCGACACTTGTCACAAATGGCGGCCCCGTGCTGCGTACCATCGGCATGCGGAATTGGAATGTGAGAGCGAGCCGGGTGCGATAATTCGGCGATACGTTGGTCTGGACGGACAGGTGAATTTTCCACCAGTGTCAGTCAGGACACTCACGCTCGTGCCCAACGGTCACTCATATGACGGTACGAGCACTGAGGGTGGTCTCGAGGTTTATGATGGGAGGTTCGGTGTCCGTTGCGCTCCACATTACGGTCGACGCGTAAACGAAAGCGAGAGTGAAAAGCTGAGAAAATTATAGTTTTTCTTTTTTACTGCGCCCGGGTACGTTGGACCCTTGTACGACCACATCCTAACCGGCAGGACCTCAAGAGCCAGTTCAGGTGTGTGTGTGTGCGTCTGTATGGTTTGGAGCTCCGGCTAATGTGGGTTGCGTGCCGGGTTATGCTAATTGAAGGATATTGTCCTCAATATGCCGGTGGTAGTGGTAGCATAAAACCAAAGCAAGAAATGAAGAGATTCCGGCGGTTCTACCACTAGGGAAATGTATCGGTAGGACCTGCGGTAGAAATCTTCCTCTAACTGCGAGGACCTTCATTCCATCCTTTTCCGCTGACTTACCTTTCGTTCGGTGTGTTATGCTTCTTGCTGACGTCTTTTTCGAAGGGGGTTGGAATGAAGGAATTTGGTAGCCCCCGCAAAGAAGAAAAACGAAAGTAAAGCCCATCGAAAGTAAACGAAAAATGCGACAACAGTTGAATGAACGCAAAAGTAGGTCTTTGGCCGTAGAATTGGGGTGAACAGTGAACTTTATGCCCTATGGTATTGATTACCCTGCCGGTCAGTTGGGTGGCTACTACTCTGAAGTGTTTGGTGGTGGTGTCGACAGGTCCTTTGGTAGTCTTTGCCAAGTCAGGCTTACAGTACCAAACAAGCAAAGCACATAATTAATGCTGCTGTTTGACTTGAACCTCTCATCGATCGACCCGTTGACAGGGAGTTGTTGTTTTTTATCTGATCCGCACCGCAGCTTGAAGCAAAGCATTTTATTATTAGCTTCAGATGTAGGTCAGATTGTTTGGTGTAAGTGTGTAATTGATACGGTAAACTCGCATAACGCGAGTATTCTTTCGCACCGGTAGGGAGCAATGTACGAATTGCTTGAAGTGTTTTTTATCTGATCCGCACCGCAGCTTGAAGCAAAGCATTTTATTATTAGCTTCAGATGTAGGTCAGATTGTTTGGTGTAAGTGTGTAATTGATACGGTAAACTCGCATAACGCGAGTATTCTTTCGCACCGGTAGGGAGCAATGTACGAATTGCTTGAAGTGTATGGATTTGTCGAAAGATAAATGTTGCTAATTGTTATGCCGACACCAAAAGAAATAAAAATTTTAAAAGGGGAAACATTGTAATTCTTTTATTATGTATTTATTAAACACGTTTCACAGGAAAAAATTAATTTATTACTTTATAAATTTATTTAAATTGTATATGTTTTAAAGAAAAGTTCACAGGCAATTGAAAACAATACAATTTTTTATTCTTTAAACCCTAAAGCAGATTCTAGGTTTTGACCTACTGTAGAAATCCAGACCATTCTGTTGTACGCATTAACACCTTCACTCCATCTTAGTCAGGCCACTTCTGTCCATGTAGGCGGGCTTTGCGAGCTGAGTCGTCCTGCGCCATTCGTTTGACCATTCCTGCAATGCCAGGAGAACGAAATTCATTATAATTATTCTGTGGACAATATCATTAATTACAAAAGACCTTCGATAGAACTTCAGAGTTGACATGGAAGCTATGACTAAATCTCACGAGCTAGCATGTATGACAGAATAAATGATGCAGAAATCTGTAGGGATAATATCTGTCTTTATGAAATTCCTAGGTCTTAACATGGTAGCAAATTTGAGATTCCAGATGCATAAATTGTTGTGGTAACAATACGACCAGGCTGTCCTAATCGAATAAATAAAAAAATTATGTGGTGTCAATTTTAATTCAAAGTAAAATTTTAAACAAAATCAAATCTATTTTTAAAGTTTTAAACAAAATATCAATTAATTTTAAGAACATCATTTTGTATATACATTTTGTTACACAGATTTTGTTTCCTTTGAAAAAAAATACAATACATATTAAAAAATTCGTTGAATTTAAACTCTTCTCACATTCGAACGAAACAACCAAGCTTTAATTGCACTTCGCTCATCCCGTAACTCCATCTGACATAATCCCATCAAGAAAGATTTTAACGCATGATTAAAAGACGAACTTACCGAACGGCAATGGTTAACCGACGACCATTGCTATCGCGTAGGAATGTAAGCGAGCAGTAAATGCACAAAAGGACATGCGAGAAATATGGTGCGCTAGTACGCATGACTTGTCCTTCCATTCACAGCATTTCTTCCTCGTGCATCTGAATGTCCAGAAGCACAAATACTGTACCATTCACGCAACCAGCGCATCGAACATTTCTCCCAAGGACAACTGTTGATTGGCGTCACAAAAATAAAACAAAAGGTCCTTTCCTTGGATGCTGCGGACAGAAGGGAATTTCTCTTGTTTTTCCAGCTTGCTGGAGACTATATAAAGGCTGGCCAGCGATAAGGATGCTATCAGTTTCGTTTAGTTAGTGAGTGGTGCACAAGTTTGAGCTAGAATCTAGCTTCCGTCCGCATTTTTCCTAATGTGAGTGCTGTGTCGAATGGTGATCAAATCTTTTGCCTGGTGTTCGAGCCTACCCACAGCTCAAACCGGTTTTGCACAATGATCAACAGTGACAAACTATCGAACGACCTTCCGCGAGAGAACTGGTTTGGGAAAACCCAATCCACCGTTGCGTGGAATCAAAATAATCACGTTTAATCCGTGGTGGGTGATAAAATCTGCAAGTGCTATTTTTAAACCCGAGACACTTCAATCCTGGAGCTGGTAGTGGTGGTGGTGTGTTTTATGTTTCTTTCACGACCTCAATAGTTTGCAGAAACGGATTGACGCGTTACAAGTGAAGGTGCAAAAGAATGGACGAAAGCTAAACGAAATTAAGCTGCGTGGAGTTGATTTGTTCGGTGCTTTCGAAATCAACACGTCGCGTATCTTAAACAAATAATCCATAAACCGTCGCGTTATTGTTTTCATCTGAATGTTCTTAATAAAATATTGCCCAAGCCTTCGTCTGCTTAATGTTTTATGCAAATAACTTGTTGTTTTATGGCCAACTAAACGATTCGTTCTGGCACATTCTTATGGTCTATTCTGCATTCTCATGAGCGACGTATAACCACAAAAATTAGTCAGTTAAAATACACAAATTCACATTAATCGGTCAAGAGAACTGTTTCCAAGCGTCATGGTATTCGGTCGTTAATAGTGATCTAATATCTGTCAGCAGTAAACAAATTTTATTTTCTGGTAAATCGGTGATAATTTGATTATTTCGAGGTTGCAAGTAATTAAATTTGTCAAATACCCCAAGAATTGATATTTCACCGCTTTATTAACTAATTATCAAATGTGAAATGTGCAATTTGCTTATTAGTGGTTAAAAAAAGATTCACAAAATATAATTATGAGCATTATTATTTGTGAAAGTTCTTTTTATGTTTAATTAATTAATTAACTTAGGTCAGACCGTTTTTCACGAATTTCAAAAATTATTTGTACAAATTGAATATGGATTAAAGAAACCGATTCATCGACCAACATTTTCATTTTAGTATGCTGTAAACATTAAAAGAGCTATTATTCAAGTAATCTGTGAACTGTTCAAAATACTCACTCAACAGGATTAAATTAAACAATAAACAAAAATAAAACAACAAGTTAATTATAAAAACTA
>KZ061598.1:141182-215795 GCA_002091835.1 Anopheles maculatus
CGTTTGGTTGGTTTTATGTTTGATCTAAAGAAAGTTTTTATATCATCACCGATTGTGGTTGAGAATGCCAACGTGTCCTCACGCGGCAACCATAACATTCCTAATACTCTTTCGCTCCAGTGGTCTTCTTGCACGCCCAATGTTTTCCCATCAATTTGGCGTGTTTCTTCTAAATGAGATAAAATTTCATTATCGTTAGAAATCCAATTCCTCATTTCAAACCCTCCTTGCGCATGGATGTACTTCACTTGCTGCGCAACCTGCTTTGCTTCGCTAGCAGTTTCAAAACTTCCCACAAAATCATCAACAAAATGTTCCTTTATAATTGCCTCATATGCCCTCGGAAATTCCCTTTTATATTCTTGTGCGTTTAAGTCTTTGACATACCTGGCTGAAGCTGGAGAGCACGTGGAGCCAAACGTTGCTACATCCATTATATATATGTCAGGATCTTTATCCGGATCTGACTGCCATAGGAATCGTTGTGCATTTTTATCTTCTGCTCTGATTCGAATTTGGTGGAACATTTCACGAATGTCACCGCTAACAGCATACATATACTGTCTGAACCTAAAATATAAAGATGGTAGAATTGTTACAATCAGTTCTTCAGGCCCTTTCAAAAGCAAGCTGTTCAATGATACTTCACCCACTTTCGCAGCTGCATCCCATACGATACGAACTTTGTTAGGCTTTTTGGGATTGGTTACAACCCCGATTGGAAGGTACCATACTTTTCCTTTATCCACAGACTTCATTTCTTCTTCCCTGGCTATGTGTGCGTACTGTTTTTCTATGTATTCTCTTATTTGGTTATTTATGTTCGATCTAATGTTTGGCATTTTTTCAAGTTTGCGTTGCAACTGTTTGTGTCGCTTGAACGCCATAGCATAACTGTCAGGAAATATAACTTCATCATACTTCCATAATAAACCTGTTTCATATCTGTTTCCTATTTTCTTAGTTGTACCTTCGAGAATTTTGCGACTTCTTTCTTCTTCTTCTGTTACAGGCAATGGCACTGGTTTTGTTCCTAAATCTTCACCCGCAAAGTATATTCTTAACTGTGTGTTGATATTTGTGTCAAACTTTCCATGGACATGAAAACTTGGATGATCTTCAGTCGCAAAAGCTTTACCACCATAGACACACCATCCTAGCCGCGTCTTGGCTGCTATTGGTTGCAATTCTTCACCTTCTCTTATTTTCAATGGTGCGGCAATTTTTAGATGATCTATCCCTATCAACAATTTAGGCACTTTCTTGTAATATGTTTCAATAGGTATTCCTTCAAAATGTTTAAACTGTGCCAAGAATTGTTTGCTTAAGGTTTGTTCGAACAAACTAAGATTTTCTACCGTCCTAACATTGTTTAATGGATAGCGTTTAGATTTGTTTTGGCCGGAAATTTCCAATGAAATTGTTTCTGAATTTTCCTCAACACGTGTAACGTCACCAGTCCATTTTAAGTAAAGGGGTTCTTTAGTTCCGAATAGTTCTAAAGTGGTTGCGATAGATTGGTCTATGAGTGTTAATGACGAACCTTCATCAATGAACGCATACGTTTTAACTATCTTATCTTTGTTATACAATGTTACGGGGATCATCCGAAAAAGTAATTTTAAAGGGTCACCATGGTACGCACTATGTATGGGTGTACTAATATTATTAGAAGATGGAGCATGTAAAAGAGGATGATGATCCCTAGAGCAATTTTCTAACCTACATTTTACGGGGAATTTACATGGCCTTCTTCCATGTGGTTTTAAACATTTTCTGCATAGACCCATTTGTCTTACGAAATCCCATTTTCTAGATAATTCTAATAATTCAAACTCTCTGCACTGCTTTAACTCATGTCCGTCTTTCTTGCATATTGCACAATGTTTTACTCGGGTATCTGTTTCATGCAGTTGCACACGACCGTGCCCTCCTTTTGGATCGACATTTGATTGTACCACATTGGTACGAGATTTTAAACTACTGGCAGCATAAACAAGATTCTGAATGAAACGATTGAATTCTCTCAGTGTTACTTCTTTACCCGTTTCGTCTGTAAAACATTGGCTTGACATTCCCCAGTCCAATTGTAAGTGTCCTGGTAATCTGTCTACCAGCTCTTCTAAGAGTGTAGGATTACACAAATGATTTTCCATTTCTGCTGCCTTTAGATAGTCACACGCATTTCCCACAGCCACTCCAAAATTCATTAACGTTTCTATCCTATCCGTTCTTACTGGGGGTGTTGCTTTGATTTTGTTTAATAACACATTCACTACCACCCTTGGCCGTCCAAAATTGAATTTTAATATTTCGATTGCACGCGGTACCGACTCAGGTAAGATTAATTGTCCTTTTACTATTTCTAGTGCCTTGCCCTTCAAACTTCGAGTCAAACGAATTAAATTTTCTTCATGATTAAAACCGCACAGTTGAGTACTCCGTCTATAACTACTTATAAAGAGTGGCCAATCTTCCGGCGCTCCGGTAAAAGTTGGCAAATCGCGGGGCATCGACTTTCTTGTGTCTAACTGTTCACTCGTTGGCACTGCACCACGTGTTCTTACCTGTTGTTCTGTTGCTACGATGGGCACACGATCTATTGTAAGATCACACACCATGTCGCGGTCGTACGCCGTGCCGGACGGCATTGGATGTCTCGCTGATACAGCTTCCGATGATGGGTTCGCTGCACCTCCGATGAGTACTGATGCCCGGCACATTTCAGATTCGTTTACACGTTTCGTCATCGATTTCGTGTCCCTCGTCGTTGCACCTGCCACACGATCCGTTGTAAGGTCATACACCCTGCCGCGTTCGAACAACGTGCTGGACAGCGCTGGGTGTCCCGGTGGTACAGCTTCCGAAGCTGTGTTCGCTGTACCGTCGATGATCACCGATGTGCTGGGAATCGTCTTTTTATCGGTTGCTTTCGCTATCGATACTATTTCACATGCTGCATTCGATAGCTGCGTAGCCTCCGGTCGTTCACCTTCCATGTGCTCGCTCTCCAATTGTAGAATTTCGAGCTCGACCTCGAGGAGCCTTTTTTTGATCAATAGCTCCTTTCTCTTCCTTATCACCTCATCCGCTGCGTGATGCTCATGCGTTGGCTTTACCGGATCGTTATCGCTGGCCGCAGACAGTGCGAGTGATAGCACCGATCCATGTGTGCTCCAGCAGGGTTCCGCTCCCCTCCTCAGTGGTTCGTCAATCGCCAGTTTAGACAGAGGCGTCGAGATTCCACTCCGTTGCAACTCATCGATCGCCAAATTAGCAGGAGGCGTCGAAATTTCATCACTTTGCAACTGTTCGACCGCCAAGTTAGCAGTAGGCGTCGAAATTACACTTTGCTCACTTTCCATCTCACTATTATAGTAACGATTCACCCGAGTGTAAAGTACGAGAGTTTTAGCTTTTGTTACTATAGTCGGCGGTTCGATTGCTTTAAGCGCGAGCGGTTTGTGCGAGCACTAAAACTCGTATCGACCTGCTTTCTCGGTGGTTGGATGGAAAAAGAGAACGACCTCGTGACGCAACGCACGCACGATCCTTTTACCGGATGTGCGTCCTGACGTTTCCTTGCCTTCCAACCCCCGTTTACAAGCGTAGATACAAGCGTTAGCGCTAACAGTAAAATTTTAAACAAAATCAAATCTATTTTAAAAGTTTTAAAGAAAATATTAATTAATTTTAAGAACATCATTTTGTATATACATTTTGTTACACAGATTTTGTTTCCTTTGAAAAAAAAAATACTATATATATTAAAACATTCGTTGAATTTAAACTCTTCTCACATTCGAACGAAATAACCAAGCTTTAATTGCACTTTGCTCATCCCGTAACTCCATATGACATAATCCCATCAAGAAAGATTTTAACGCATGATTAAAAGACGAACTTACCGTACGGCAATGGTTAACCGATGACCATTGCTATCGCGTAGGAATGTAAGCGAGCAGTAAATGCACAAAAGGACATGCGAGAAATATGGTGCGCTAGTACGCATGACTTGTCCTTCCATTCACAGCATTTCTTCCTCGTGCATCTGAATATCCAGAAGCAGAAATACTGTACCATTCACGCAACCAGCGCATCGAACATTTCTCCCAAGGACAACTGTTGATTGGCGTTACAAAAATAAAACAAAAGGTCCTTTCCTTGGATGCTGCGGCCAGAAGGGAATTTCTCTTGTTTTTCCAGCTCGCTGGAGACTATATAAAGGCTGACCAGCGATAAGGATGCTATCAGTTTCGTTTAGTTAGTGAGTGGTGCACAAGTTTGAGCTAGAATCTAGCTTCCGTCCGCATTTTTCCTAATGTGAGTGCTGTGTCGAATGGTGATCAAATCTTTTGCCTGGTGTTCGAGCCTACCCACAGCTCAAACCGGTTTTGCACAATGATCAACAGTGACAAACTATCGAACGACCTTCCGCGAGAGAACTGGTTTGGGAAAACCCAATCCACCGTTGCGTGGAATCAAAATAATCACGTTTAATCCGTGGTGGGTGATAAAATCTGCAAGTGCTATTTTTAAACTCGAGACACTTCAATCCTGGAACTGGTAGTGGTGGTGGTGTGTTTTATGTTTCTTTCACGATAACGACCTCAATAGTTTGCAGAAACGGATTGACGCGTTACAAGTGAAGGTGCAAAAGAATGGACGAAAGCTAAACGAAATTAAGCTACGTGGAGTGGATTTGTTCGGTGCTTTCGAAATCAACACGTCGCGTATCTTAAACAAATAATCCATAAACCGTCGCGTTATTATTTGCATCTGAATGTTCTTAATAAAATATAGCCCAAGCCTTCGTCTGCTTAATGTTTTATGCAAATAACTTGTTGTTTTATGGCCAACTAAACGATTCGTTCTGGCACATTCTTATGGTCTATTCTGCATTCTCATGAGCGACGTATAACCACAAAAATTAGTCAGTTAAAATACACAAATTCACATTAATCGGTCAAGAGAACTGTTTCCAAGCGTCATGGTATTCGGTCGTTAATAGTGATCTAATATCTGTCAGCAGTAAACAAATTTTATTTTCTGGTAAATCGGTGATAATTTGATTATTTCGAGGTTGCAAGTAATTAAATTTGTCAAATACCCCAAGAATTGATATTTCACCGCTTTATTGACTAATTATCAAATGTGAAATGTGCAATTTGCTTATCAGTGGTTAAAAAAAGATTCACAAAATATTATTATGAGCATTATTATATGTGAAAGTTCTTTTTATGTTTAATTAATTAATTAACTTAGGTCAGACCGTTTTTCACGAATTTCAAAAATTATTTGTACAAATTGATTATGGATTAAAGAAACAGAATCATTGACCAACATTTTCATTTTAGTATGCTGTAAACATTAAAAGAGCTATTATTCAAGTAATCTGTGAACTGTTCAAAATACTCACTCAACAGGATTAAATTAAACAATAAACAAAAATAAAACAACAAGTTAATTATAAAAACTAGGTGCTTATGGGGAACATTTGTAGTTCATTTGATATAAGTAGCAAATAAACACATATAAATCATTTGCTCTTTATACTTAACAACACCTAAGAGACGATAACATATAAGTAAAATCTTGTTTTATTGCCTTTTTCAAAAATTGGGAATTAATATTAATGAAACTATGGGCTAATGATATATCAATCAATTCAAAATAAGTATTATTACTTTCACATCAAAATCCTTTTTCAAAATCTATATTGTAGGCGTTACAAAACTATAATAATCAGCTATGTTAGCTATATTAGCTATGTAATCGTATGATTTTTCTATGGGCAACTAAAATTGTTTTAACAATGTTTTAATTAAGCCAATTTATCTACATTTCTTCAAAGAAATTTTACACAAATCGTGTTTTTAAGCGATTTATTTAACGATGTTTCGACGCAAATTAGCGTTTCGAATCGGTCGTCGTTTCAACTGTCAACAAGTAGCGCAAAAGTCACAGAAAAATCAAACGTCTTCCAAACAAGACAGGAAGGAAGCCCAACTAAGTCACTACCATTCATGCATACAGTTACGTTCTTAAGATCACCCTAGAGCCGTTTCTTTTCCTACGATTTGTTTCCAACATGTGTGTAGTGTATGTTACTGTGCACAAGTAATTATTGTACGCGATTCCAATCCTCATTCGGACAAGTGTACATACGCATTAGAAACGCACCTTCTGTAACTTGCGGGTTGTTTTAAGTTTTTGGTTTCAGTTACACTTCACATTCCTTCGCTGGTGGTAGTAAAACAGGTCGAACGGTCCCGAGGGAGTTGGTGTGTGTTTGTGGTTTGTCATTTTCCAGTTGCGCGGACAGGGGATAAGATTTTCTCCGAATGCTGTTCTCCGCCAAGAGTTACTAATTGCAGTGAAAAATTACAAACCCGTTTCGCTGCTAAGGTGCGAAAGTGTTTCCCAAGCGGTGGTTTAAGCATTCAATCATCAAATCAACGCAGGATATTAGTCGAGGAGATGGATTTCGACGAGTACCGTAGACGAGGTATGTAATCGGGTAATGGAAGTGTAATTAATTGTGACAGCGAAAAGCAGCTTGAAGACATTGCGAATGTCCGAAGAAATAATAGACACGGTGGTGACCTGCACCTGCGTACCCCTTTTAGTTCAATGGGAAAGCACAGATTTTTTTCAGAAACAAAGAAAATATGTCGGAACTAAGTTGTTTATGCAGGCTGTACATTTAAATATTGCACGGTCTTGCGTAAGCCTTACCCCAATGATGGACTATCAGCAACTAAATCCTGCTTTTTTTTAATGAGCCACATAAACCACATCCAGAATAAATGGAGCAAAATCGTGAATTTCTAAGAGATAGAGTAGACATCAAATAGCTTTTATTGAACTTTTTTGCTTTCCTGAAATGTACGACTAACAAACACAAAATTTCCAAAAATTATGAGACAGTATCATTACCCCAAAGACCATGAAATACCCAGACAATATTAAACCGACTCCATGTAAAGAAAGGCACATAAAATTCCAACAAAGAATCGTTCATGGATATCGATTCGATCAAGGCTCCGTTTGCTGCATTAACTAAACAATAAAACTGGATACATACCGTGCATGGGTCCAACGAGGTGATAAGCTTAAGCCGATACAAATCGTCCTAATGCCAATTTGAATCAATTTAGAGCTCCCATTTTCCTTACGCCCGCATGTCACACGCGTATCGCCGTTCAATTTATGACCTTCCATAATGAAACCATTTTCTTTGACACCCCTTTTCTCGCATTGTTTCGCGCATATGTGTGTGTGTTCCAGGCAAGGAGATGGTAGACTACATTGCGGACTATCTGCAGAACATTCGGGAGCGACGTGTCTTACCGGACGTACAGCCTGGGTACATGCGAAACCTCATACCGGAGTCGGCCCCGCTGGAGGGTGAGCGATGGGAGAACATCTTCGCGGACGTCGAGCGCGTCATCATGCCGGGCATAACGCACTGGCAGAGTCCACACATGCATGCCTACTTTCCGGCGTTAAACTCATTCCCATCGCTGCTGGGCGATATGTTGGCCGACGCCATCAACTGCCTAGGATTTACTTGGGTACGGATTGCGATTGTCAATTCGGGTTGAAATTTACAGCTTGTTCTCGTTCTTGTTGTTGTTTGCAGGCGTCTTCTCCGGCCTGCACCGAGCTGGAATCGATTGTGATGAATTGGCTCGGCAAGATGATTGGGCTACCGGACATGTTTCTGCATCTGCCCGGCATCAGCATGGGCGGTGGTGTCATTCAAACAACCGCCAGTGAGGCAACGCTCGTGTGTCTGCTGGCCGGCCGAACGATGGCCATTAGACGGTTTCACGAGCACACGCCCGGACTGCAGGATGCGGAAATAAATGCCCGGCTGGTGGCGTACTGCTCCGACCAGGCACACTCCAGCGTGGAGAAGGCGGCCCTAATCGGCTTAGTCCGGATGCGATTCATCGAATCGGACGATCAACTCAGCCTCCGCGGAGATGCTTTGCGCGATGCAATCGAGGAAGACATCAAGCAGGGCCTGATACCGTTCTGGGTGAGTATGGTTGGGGTGTGGAGGAGCATGACAATATGCGCGTCACCATCGGTGGTGAAATGTACCGACCGAGCGAAGAACCTTCTGGACGAACCAGTCACCGAACAGTGACAAATCAGCTTAGTAAGTTATTGGGTACGGTGTCCTCGGGGATCTCATTAGCTGAAGCCAAGAACTCGGTCACGGAAGGAAGTTTTGGCTGGCACTGGTTGCGTTTCTACCGGGAGTTGTTGAATGGAACCGAACCCACTTTGTAAATCTCAAATTACCAGCTGTGGTGTGGACTGTGGCCGGAACGGACAAATTTTCTGGGGGAAAATGAAAAACAAAAACAAACGAACTTGTTGATTTGTGGTGTTAATGAGCTGGCTTCCTTTCATTATTCAGGAAGGAAACATTCATTTTATTGTGAAGAATTCCATGTAATCGTAGTTTTTTTCATTCAATGCTTTTTTTTGTATCGAAGAGTCAAAAATGTCAAAATGCAATTGCATTAACACTTATTAATCTGAAGATCCGAAGATGTAGATTAGTAAAAGATTCATTTTTGAAATGTTGCATTAGTATTTGACTCGTAGGATTCGCTTAGTCTTATATACAATATTTTTCAGAAGTAACCAAAATTATAACGTAAATGTTAATTGTCGTCGATTAAAAGGCCGGTTGTATATCGAGATTTTACTATCCCTATTATGGTACTTGGCATAACAACTTACTAGTTATTAATAAGATCCATCCAACTACAATCTCAGCCACAATAACGATAACTGTTCACTAAATGCTTCATTTTGTTCAACCAAACGCTTCACTACTGCCCACTGGAAGGTTTGTACCACCCTCGGTACAACTGGAGCCTGCGCCTTTGACCATCTGGCTGAGATAGGAGACGTTTGCGCGAGCTACAACATCTGGCTGCACGTGGACGCTGCCTACGCTGGCAGCGCGTTTATCTGTCCCGAGTTTCGGGTGTGGCTGAAGGGCATCGAGAAAGCGGACTCTATCGCGTTCAATCCCTCCAAGTGGTTGATGGTGCACTTTGACTGCACGGCGATGTGGTAGGTGTAGTTTGCCGAGCCTTTTCGGTGTTCCGTCGTTCGGTAAACCGATTGACTAATGGATTTCTCATCTGCCCATTTGTTCCTACGGTAGGGTCAAGAACAGTGGTGCCCTGCATCGAACCTTTAACGTGGCCCCACTGTATCTACAGCACGAAAACTCGGGTCTTGCCATCGATTACATGGTGAGTGTTACCTGTCCTAACTGCATGGGAAACGCCGCTCACTGTAAATTATCGTATTATCGTATGATGCTTTCAACAGCATTGGCAGATACCGCTTAGTAAGCGGTTCCGGGCGCTGAAGCTATGGTTTGTGCTGCGTAGCTTTGGTACCCGCGGGCTTCAGAAGCACATTCGCGAAGGTGTCCGGTTGGCGCAAAAGTTTGAAGCTCTCGTACTGGCGGACCATCGTTTCGAGATCCCGGCCACTCGTCATCTCGGTATGGTGGTGTTCCGGATCAAGGGCGAGAATGAGCTGACCGAGAAACTGTTGAAGCGACTCAACCACCGAGGCCATCTGCATGCCGTTCCAGCATCGCTGAAGGGTCGCTACGTCATTCGGTTTACCGTCACCTCTACGTACACCTCGAACGACGATATCCTGGCAGATTGGAACGAAATCCGCACGGTGACGACGGATCTGCTCAACGAGCTCAACGTGCAGATGGTCGATCGGACACGTGTGCCGCTGAAGGGTGAGTATGGGACCGTTCGTCATGGTCATGTCATGCGGTAATGCTAGCTCAACTCGTGTTGTTTCGCCAACAAACGTAACTCCCATTTGTCAGTAGCAACACTGCTACTCCATTTTCGCTCGAGAGCACACCTCACCTCATGTCCATAGTTTCACGACCCGCATCACGCGTCCTCATGTCCATCCACATTGCATCGCACCACGCAACTGTTTGACTGTCTTCCCTTTTCTGCGTTTAGATACGCGCGAAAAGAACGAAGCGTTCGGATCGAGCCTTCTGCTCGCCAACTCGCCGATGTCGCCGAAGATCGTAAACGGCTCGTTCGCAGCCATCTTCGATGCGGACGAGTTCCTGGCCAAGGTGTACGCCGGCATACGCATCTCGGTAAGTAACGCACGGTGATGTCAGTCTACAGCCTCTCCGGCCGTGTTGACTGGACAGTTCCAACACCTTTGCTTCCAGAACCAGGACTCACCGGCCATGAGGCGTCGCGTCCGGGGCATCCTTATGTCGGGCAAACAGTTTTCGCTCGATTCGCGCATGGATCTGGTGGTGCACGGAATTGGTCCGGGTGAGGTGCGCAACGGCATCGAATCGAAGGCCATTAACGAAGACTTAGAGGAGGTCTGGGAAGGTACGAAGGGAAGGTAGTGTAGGCTTTACAATTCCTTATTCCGTCGCTTTCCTGTGCTTGCTTGTTCCTTGCAGTGTAGCCATGTGTGTGAGTGTGTTTGAATGCATGCGAGCGAATGCTTTACGGTAGTGCTTTTGCGTAAGCTCCCGTACCCTTTCTCAAAGCTCGTTCGGGGAAGCTTTTGGTTGTGGAGCTTATACGCTTTCAAACGCTATGTAGCTCGAATTATCTGACGATTTTTTTTTTCCCATAACATTCGAGCAGCTTGTGAGCAAATGGAGCTTTCGGACCAAGGTAAGTATAGAATTGAGGGATTTTTTATAAGACGCCGAGCAAAAATACTTGTGTTTTATTGGATATTCTAATTATGAGGTGTCAATTGTAGCATATTTCTTTTAACACTGTATGTGTGTTCCAACAGAGAATGCACCAGACGACAACGCATCCCAACATCCGCGCCACCGCTCTCCTTCACCGCAGCCACCACCGAAACTGGAACCCCACTTCATCGAACCGCTCCCGATACTGCCTGTAGCAGGACCGTGTCGGGGTCGGTCACAAAGTGTGGACACCGGCATTATTCGTGCCCATGCTAACGCCGTTAACGCCAGCTGGTTACTGGAGCGAGAGGAAGCCCTCACCCGTTCGGAACCATGCTACTCTAGCGACTCCCTCGCCAGCCAACCCTCGCTTACATCTCCTATCCCGGTTCTACCACCAACTCCGCCGCCCATCGGTCCCACTCCCAAGATTTCCTGTGAGTCACACCTAGACAGTATCGACGAGAACCGACCTACGGAGAACTTTCCACGCAGCAAACGGCGCTGCTCAGACAACTCACATCTCTTCTCGCTTACCCGTCCGAACGTCTATCCGGAAAAGCGCCAGTCGGAACCCGCGATTCGGTGTGCCTTCTACAACCGTGGCTTCGATATGCTGTGTCCACCGCGTCCACCACCTCCGAAGCGTGTCCTGTCCCAGAACGATCTGCCCCGGACACGTCAGCTACGGCGGCAGGTTTCCACCGTATCGGAGCTGAATCTTAGCGATCCGGATGAGGATTGGCGGCGGGCAAGAATGCTGGTGCCCCCGTTTCGCTACTGCATTGCGGACGAGTCGGGCCACTGTATCGATTTCGACACGGTACTGCCCTGTCCGGTTGCCTCGATCGATGACGAAGCGATACTGCGTGACGCGCTGCGGTTTGAGGAGAATTTCGTGGAACGGTGCGAACAGATCTGTCCCGAGCCGGACTCGCTGTGTCTCGAGACAATCGAAGAACGGGTGCTGGATGAGCTGGCATCGACGGGTGTGAGCGGGCTTGGGGATGATGGTGCGGCGGAATCCAAGGAAGGAAGCAAGGAAGTTATCTACGAAAATGTGAAACATTGCCGGAAGTGTGGCCATCAAAGGATTAAGTTATAATATCGAAAGGCTGGACGTGCGAAAAAGAGAAGAGATGTGTGTTGTTTGGTTGAGCGGGTGCTTTGTGACCACAATTACCAAAGTTTAGATAAAGGTCGGTAGTATTGGAATTTGGTATTATTTACGCGTGCCAAAGAAAATGTTATTACTCCCAACTATTAATTCTTTGCTGAAGTAGAATATTGAAATAGACTATGAATGTGTATCTCTATCTAGCTAAGCTTTCTTCAAGCTTAAGATGAATTATATCAAAGAACTTTACAAAACGTAAACATTGTTGATAGACGTTACAAAACCAAAGCAACTAATTTTGTCTGTTGAGTATAAAATTACTAGATATTTAAGCAGCAAACCTTGTAGAATTGTTGACATGTCTATTCATTGTTCCTCAGAGTGAATTTAAGGAGATATGTTAATAGTATTCTGAGTTTTTCCCCTTTACAAAATGACATGGTATCTAGATGATAAGAGTAATTCTGAACAACGCATGAAACTACTACAAATGAATACTCATATATCAATATACACAAACCAATCTTAATGTCTATACAGTAATTTAACAAGTTTCACGTCAATCGTAGCATAGGAAATTGATAAAAGCTTACGCTGCATCACAATATGGCTTATTGTGCTATACCGCCAAAGAGGCTAGACCAATAGCTTATCCCTCTACAATCTGCTGTGAATGTCAATAAAACAAATACGAATACAATGCTTTGCAAGCGTTACAAACCGTAACGCAGCTAAAGTGTGCAACATCAGCAACTAACCATTAAGCTTACACCGGCTAGCAGCAGGAAGTTAAATGTAACCGAGTGAGCAATGTACTTACACCTAATCAGTTATTATCGCCACATGAACAACACAAAATAAATGCATCGTGTATTAAGCGCAAATAATGTAGCCCAATTACTTGCACTGCAACAATACCACAAAACCGGCGTTTGAAATCGATCCTCACATCCGAAAGCTTAATTGTTTCTGTTGGCAGTGTAGCGCGTTCTGTGGCGAATCATCGTAAAGGAAATGCAAAGTTTAAGCAAACATGACAAGGTTCCGTTGCATCCGCAATCCATTTTGCCGCTTGTTTTTTGTTTTACTAGTAAAAGGAAATGATGGACACGACGGAAAAGGGCAAACGTGTGGATCATCGCTAAGGTGCGGACGGTTGCGGGAAGCTACAGCTACAGAGGCTTGTCTTTCTTGCCCACCTCTTTGCGCCAGACCAAATTTCGGACATGCACCGCTACGAGGAAATTCAAGTGCAGTAAAGTGCAATAGGCAAACTATCGTTTTGGATGGAAATGTAAAACCCAGGCAGGGCCGAGAAAGACCCAATCCGTACACAAAACCAAAACGCCAGCGCGAACCAACCTCGGTCCGGGGTCCGGTGCAGCTGCATGCATGTAACAAATAATAAAAATTCACTTTCGCTTTCAAGTTCAACCCAGGAGGAGCTGCACTACGCAGCATGGGGCAAACGTGTTTGATCGCTCTCTTTCTCTCTCTCCCACACACACACACACACTCTGTCACACGATCGTTCGTTCCTGGTGCATGTGCAGTGCACGCGTTTGCACTCTCGCCGGTAAGGTGGGTGCACCAGGACGGGTTCACCGAGGGCGAGGGTAAAGTCGGGCGGTGGGAGATGTTGTTATGATTAGGTGGCGTGCGGGGTTGCACGTTGCGATCGCACGAAATCGAGGCCGGGAACGGTGGGATCGTTGCACTTGCGCATTGCTTTCGTGTAACGAAATGTACCGGGAAGGTGTACGAAAGGATGGTTGTGGGTTTTGTGCTTTTGCTTTTTTGTTTTTCGGCGATACCTGTCGAGCAATGCGGCGAGTGCATACACCCAACCGTTTGGCCGGGGTGGCCTTTCAAATGGCATCTGAGAGGTGTTAGGAAATGATTAACGCATAAACGTTGCGTTCCGACGTCTTTCTGAAGTGCATTTTTTGAATGTCCAAACGTGCAGCAATTAAGCAATGGTTGCCATCGTAAAAGCAGGTTTTGAAATTAAAATGTAAATATTAAATTACATTTAGTTAATACATATTTTTTATTGTTATCAAACCAAATTAAAGCTTCATGTGTTTTGGGGTTCTAGTTTGGAGTAGTTTGTGGGAATATATCTATAATAATGATGAAAATTCCTGCAGTGTTAGCCTGCCCTTACTTTTAAAATATATAAATGTCTAATTCAAGCAATCTTGAGTTGGTTTATGTTTTTTTTTATGAATATATCACTAAAAATAAAGAAAAGCATTATCCTGGTAGTTTTACATTATTTTGTATTTCAATGTGTGACACTATACAATCAATTTAAATTAATTCTTCTATCTACTTTATGAGATATGGCTATGAAATGCAAATGTCCGGTTATTCGTTTGGCTTGCAAAAAACTAACGTTTTGTACACTTTTGTCCATATGGGCCATTTGGTAACCGATTTTAAATCGGTCGAAAAAGATTAGATAAATACAATAATAAGTTTCATATGCATTGTACCCAAGAATTATTCTCAGTACATGCTTCCGTACGGTTTTGAGTGTCGAAAATGTTTCTCAAGAAGATGTAGATCGTCTAGAAAATTAACGTTGAGAAATAGTTGAGAATCATATGAAAGATCAAGATGGAAACAAATAGTTGTTATGTGATGTACTCCGTAGAGTAGATAGAATAGAGTAGAATACAATGTTGTGAGTGCAGCAACCATAACGTTAAGCAAGAGTGTAAAAGAGAGCCTTGACAATTAGTGAATTTTCTACTCGTCAATACAGAGCCCCACCATGGTAAATATACTGAAAATGATCATTTGGTCATTACGGATAGAATGGGTAATCTGTTAAATTTGCTGGAAAATAATCGTACCAAAACTCAAAATAAGCAAGCAGCGATGATGAAACTGACCTGTCAAGATATATCCTTCTGGTTACATTCGTTAGCAGTAATTTAGAAGGAAGAAAATTGGGTTTTCTATGAAGTGAAGCTGCGAGATTTTGTACGTCAGCTCGGCATGTGTCAAATGTTACTCCAGCGGCACAAAAGTATCGTCACAGCAGATGAGTAGTGGTTCCTTTCCAGCAATCTTAAGTGCAAAAAATCATACCACTACTTCATGTTGTGTTCAAACTGTTCAAAAATTGTTTTTCCTCGGCCAAATTTTCATAGTCTAAAGGTTTTGCTGAGTATTTGGTAAAGCCGAAATAATTTATTATGAACTAATCAATGCAGAGGAAACTATTTCTCGCGAACCCTTTTGAACGAAGTTGGTGAGATTGAAACAAAAACTACGAGAAAAACAGGCAGAATATGCAAAATAACCTGTTTAAATTGTGTGGCACCATGACGACGCTTGGCCAGAGGAGATCTAGAACTGGTCATGAAGTGATCCAGAACTGGCTGAAGTTGTGCATCACATTGAAAGACGAATCGTTTAACAGAAAAGGAATCCGTAATTTTCCGGAAAGATGGCAGCATATAAAATTTACTTTGTAGATAATTTTGAGTTAAAATTTTACCCCTGAGTTGAAATAGTTGTACAAATCGAAAATGATTATAAATGTACAGTCACGGGTAAAAAACAATAGTACCACCTCCATAATCAGTGTTGAAACATTACAATACAAAAAAAACATACTCAGAATCGTGAGATCATTTACTTAGATTTGGTTTATTCTTGGAATATTGGACCATAACCGGCACAAAAGTATCGTCACAGCAGATGAGTAGTGGTTCCTTTCCAGCAATCTTAAGTGCAAAAAATCATACCACTACTTCATGTTGTGTTCAAACTGTTCAAAAATTGTTTTTCCTCGGCCAAATTTTCATAGTCTAAAGGTTTTGCTGAGTATTTGGTAAAGCCGAAATAATTTATTATGAACTAATCAATGCAGAGGAAACTATTTCTCGCGAACCCTTTTGAACGAAGTTGGTGAGATTGAAACAAAAACTACGAGAAAATCGAGCAGAATATGCAAAATAACCTGTTTAAATTGTGTGGCACCATGACGACGCTTGGCCAGAGGAGATCTAGAACTGGTCATGAAGTGATCCAGAACTGGCTGAAGTTGTGCATCACATTGAAAGACGAATCGTTTAACAGAAAAGGAATCCGTAATTTTCCGGAAAGATGGCAGCATATAAAAATTACTTTGTAGATAATTTTGAGTTAAAATTTTACCCCTGAGTTGAAATAGTTCTACAAATCGAAAATGACTATAAATGTACAGTAACGGGTAAAAAACAATAGTACCACCTCCATAATCAGTGTTGAAACATTACAATACAAAAAAAAAATACTCAGAATCGTAAGATCATTTAGTTAGATTTGGTTTATTCTTGGAATATTGGACCATAACCATAACTTTTAAAACTTATAAAGTTCGTTTTCTTATTTTATTGTCAACCACTGTTAGTCAGTCAATTGTTTCAGGCTGCTAAAATCAGTTTCTTTTTTTGTATTGTCTGAATCTAAATTTATCACAATTGATTTTTACTCTGCATCATTCTCCATTGCAGTGCCATTTGTTTTACCAAAAAGAGATTACTCTTTCTTATGTCATATTTTGCCGTCTTTTTAAGTTAATATATTGAAACTACACAACTATTTTGAGGCAGTCATCGCCAAAGCTTTACGCTCTTTAGAATTTTTCTTGAGTGTTGTTTGTAAAGTAATTCTATTCTTTAATTGTACGTCCTATAGTGAAGTTTTATTGCATTATATAGTCACCATTACAACAGTCTAGATTTAACTGCTTAGGAGTATGCAAAGAAAAATTATGAAACGATATACTACTATTGGGTGGATGTCCTATCTTGCTACTCTCTTTGTTTCCTTTTGCCAGGCCGTTCTACTTGAATAAAAAAAATAAATAAAAACATTCACAAATTTACAATCGGTTTTATTGACGCCCCACTGTTTCTCAACAGGAATTATTTTACAACGCCTTACAGGATACTTCGGCTATGACCATTTTAATAACCAACTTTTTATTTAAAGCTTTATGTTCGTTAGCTTAATCTGATCTTCTTGTTTTGTATTGTGTTTCTTTATTTTATTATGTTGATATGTTAATAATAAACTACAATAAACAATATTAAACTCGAAACGTTACTTAATAGCCTACAGTAAAACCAATATTTCAAAGGGTAAAATGTAATATCCCCTCAATTAAAAGCCAATTTTGATTATTTTAGTAGCTATGTACGATGTAGCATCATTTCTTGCTTTTTTGCATTATTATAATTGTTTTATACTCGCTCCATTTGTTCATAATATCAATTTATTTGTTCAGCTCTGAGAGCGTTTCAACAAGAGAGAAACTGTGCGCATACAATTTCACTATCATTTGAATATCAACTTAGGCTCACCAACCATCGTTAAAATAATTATTTTCCTTACAATTCCACCCAGTGTCTGCCTAATGATTCCTCGAATTTCTCTCTACCAACATCCGAAATAGTCCTGCTGCGTGCACCTTCAAAACCACCACCACCGGGCCGCCATAGACGAATTGTCTTACCGACAAGGTGCAACAAACTCCTGCCAACCAAACGAAGCAACACCACCGAAGGATGAAGCTGGCAAATAAATCAGCGGAAATGGTACCTACCGCACCGGAAGATACCGGAAGGCTGGGCCGTATCATCTCGCAGGGTGTGCAGTGTCTGCGGTGTTGTGATTGCACAACTGAGGATGCGTGCCGCAGACCTGAGGCACGCGGTTACAAAGTCCGCGAAATAAGGCTCGAAGTTATCAACTGTCCATCGAACCCTCATTAAGGGTATTAAATTAATAAAGAAACTAACTGCAATGCAACGGGTGCACAAAGTGATGCACTTTAGTTCGGGGCTCGGGAGATGCAGGGGGTGGAATGGCTCTGATTTCCCTTGCCCAACTGCAGCGCGTCGGTAGCGCTTCTGTGCAGTGCCTGATCACGAGCGTTAAAGCGCAGGCATGCACACGCCAGCCCGTGGAGAAGGTGCAACCCCTTTGGCGGTGCGGCGCAGATGCATCGGGTGCAGTGAGCGAGTTCATTGATCGTGGCTCGTTGATTAAATGTTTTGCGTGAAGTGATACGCACGGGCGAAGGAAATGCAGCAGCGCAGTGTAAACATTGCAATTGCATGTTCACTCCCGCCTGCACGATGCAGGAATGGTTCACGAAGAAAAATGGCCAACGAAAGAAAACAATGGCGCAACAATGGAGCTTCTGTTTGTGAGTGTATGCGCTCACCCGTGTGTGTGTGTGTGTGTGTGTACACGATATAGTCCACTGTCACCGTCCTGCCTCATCCCCTGACAGCTTGAAGCGGAACCAAGTTCCAACGATTCGGAAGCCGACGCGCCGTCGGCGAGCGAAAAGATTAATGAGCATCTTTCACGAGCCGGCGTGCAGAAAGCGACGGTCGGGTGAATCCTTTGCACCATACGATTCGGTAGCGTTGCAAACGTGAAGCGTAAAGATTGAGTCATACGCTGGTTGGGGCACATGGTAAAGTTTATTTTTAATTCCATTCGATTTGATAACGCAATCAGTCCGGAGCGTTCGGCGTTCAGGTCATTTAGCTGTTAAGCAGGTGTGTATCTGGATTAATTACAACATGGTAGGTTAGTTCCTTGTTGCGAAAAAAAAACTATAGTTTTAAAGTAATCAAAATGAAGCTCATCAGCCGGAATGATTTATGGCCGACATTCATTGTGCTTTGTTAGATTGATGAGTAGAAGAAAATTGACACATGTTTTGCAAGGAAATATAAGCTTTTCTTTTGAGTCAAAAATTTCGTGTGAAAACGAGATAAAGGTTTCAAATAACAATACACATGACATTTGAAGTTAAAGCAGTCAATTCAGTGTTATTAATGTTAACAACAGCAAAACTAACGCAGCTGATGACAACTTAGCGGGCCCAAATAACACGCTAGAAGCTGGCGCATCAAGCATTCGTGGTAGATGATAATACAATTTCAGAACACGATCAAAATTTGATCGACATGATACACATTTTCAGGTTTGATTGTATCTAATTTATTTATTTGATTGAGATTTATAGATTATAAGCACTTCACCGGGGCGGCCCGGTGGTAGATGCGACAGCGGTGCCGGTCTTCACACGGCAGGACCGGGGTTCAAGTCACATATGGGCCGTTCCCTCATAGTGAGGACTGACTATTCAACTATGCGGTATCGATAAGTCTAGTAAGCCAAAAATGACGGGCATGACCTAGAAGGTCGTTAGGCCAAGAAAGGAAGCACTTCTTTCTCAAACTTCGACATTGTACTTAGTTTTTTGGTTAGTTTATAGAGAAATTTAGTCATTAGACTTCTATCGATTAAAATTTTGAAATTTTATCGATCGTTTGGGAGGCTGAGAAGATAGTGGTACCGATCAGATATAAAATCTAATCCGGACAATTTCCGTGAACGCTGTACTATTTATTCTATTATGTGTACAATCAAGTCCAGGAAGGCCAAACACGGCTAGGCAAAACGTCTGCTGCGGTTGGTATTATCCCTTTGCACTCGCTGACTCTCGCTCACCATTTGAACCAGTAAGCGCATTTTGCTTCTTTAAGTCATGTTTGTGTGTCAATGAAATATTTTTTTAAGGTAGGTATGAGTAAAAAAGGAATGAAATACATCAGGTGACCTGTTGAAAAATATGCCACGCAACATGCTAATATTTTGTATCTAGTGATAGACATGCCATGATTCTTCAGGGAACTTTCAGAGCTGGCAGGCTCTTCGAAGAATGCTTAAAAAATTACACTTCTTAAAATAACAATGAATAATGTAATTTGATGTAAGTAGGTAAATTAATAAATATATGAAACAAACCTTCTTGCTTACAGCGTATTTCGTCCACTGTCTCGAGTTATTGGTTCGTTCATGTAAAATGGTCTCGTGAGCAAAGGTTTAAATGTTATTGGCGTAACAGCTTCTGAAGCTGTTAGTTATTATCTACTTAGTTTGTTTTAATAGGTGCTTCTGTTGTTGTATGATTTGTTAATTCCTGTAAATTCATTGGCCAAGAACTTTAATAAGTGGAAGGAACTGCAACGAATATCATTTTAGAAACGAAATCAACGACGCTTAAAAATCATGTTTGAGTTCTTCAAGAAAAAAAGGAATGAAACAATATTTTTATATTAGTATATAAAACAATCAAATTTTTCTCTCCTTCCTGGTTTGAACAAGAAACATTTCGTTCATATCGAATTTGTTACCTGGTATTGCCGACCACCGAAGAATAAAAGCCATACATCCAATATTATTAGGTTTACTGAGCAATGAATGCCATTGTTCATTAGAAACCGCTAATTGACTATCCAACTGCTGTTCGGAGTTGCAACCGTCACTTGAATTGCTCAATTAGAACAGATTCATTCGATTGACCTTATCTTTAACTGACATTGAGATCGTTCTTTGGAAAGACACACACACACAAAAATCTCAACCACTCGTTAAGCTTATGCTCGCCAGCGCAAGCAATCCTACACCAATTATTAGTGTTATGCAGGTGTTAAGCTTACCACTGTTTTGACCTCTCTGATTTTTCCCCCTCCAGTCCAGTCCACCTCCGAACATCCAACGAAAAACACATTTGTAAACCTTGCACTTAACCGTCAAAAATAGCGCCACTTCATTTCACCGTCCAAGGCAACCGGCGGCTACCCGAAGAGCGTACAAGATCGTTTGATCGATCGATCAATTGTACGGTACGCACGCATTGTTACGTACCATCGTGCCTTTAACTACAAAGACTTGAGAATTTGGAGAAAATGGTGAAATTTGCGTTGTTAGGATTACGTTTACAGCTCTTTTCAGAAGACTCGGTCTCGCGCACATTAAACGATCGAGGAAGTTGACGAGAAGCTGCAGTTCGGAAGTACGAATACGGTCAGCGTGCGTGTACCACCACCGGGACCGGGCGCGCTTTGTTAGTTTGGGAAGCAATCCACACCAGCACCATCGGGCATCCCCAAGTTCCGGTGAAGCCTTTTCGATGCCATCCATCATGCAATAACCTTCAATTTAGGTGCGGTGATGTTACCGGTACCAATTACGGCGCCTTGCCGCGATTGTGTAACACCTCGGCAACGGGCTATCGATGGATGGACGGACGAGCAGATTGCTCGTCGCGATGCGCAAAAGCGAAAGTTCATATTGCCGTGCGGAAAGCTCTTGAGGCGCATCGTTTCGTGTTGCGTGAGGTGCAACCGAGGAGAGGAATACGACGTCGCATCATTGTTGTGTGTGGTTCGAGATGACAGCGCCTGTTAAAGTGGTAAACAGTGAGATGTGTTATCGAACGGTGATGCAAAGCGCTAACGCCGATAAGAGCTGACCGGAAATATGACGACTGTCGGACGGAAATGTACCTTTTGGAGCAAGGATAGTGATGCATCGGTAGATGCTGGAAGCTGTACACTTGCTTTAAAGGAAAGGGTGAAAATTGACACATGTTATTGACACAAGATATATTTAAGTAATTTTTTGGATGCGTTAACAAAACAATACATTAATCTGCATGATATCATTTTAAACTGTGTGAAAGAAATATAATAAATTCAAATTTTGCACAAACTATATGAGAGTAAATTTAAACCAAAACTATCTAAAAATGAAAACCAAGATAAAAAATAAAAATGAAAAATAAAAATAAACAAAACTCAATTAAAACTGATAATCCAATTTTGATAAGAATTACCCGATACAAACCCACGCGACAATTTTATGCCCTCAACATTTTTAGCACTGATCACGATCTTCCGTTGTGCTCAGAGCGATCGTCAAATTTAAAGAAAAAGCACCCCACCCACTCTTCCCTCCTACCTTCCTACGTGCACGCCTTTCCGCATACGAAACCACTCGTTGCCTACGCGCTGCCAGCACTTTCCGGCAATTACCAAATTACGGCATGATAAGATAATTTCCGGTACATCCGCAAACAGTCGAATCATCATCATGACCGATCATGTAACCGACCGGGCTCATTGTGTCGTGCTCTCAACATTAACCACCATCTCATCAGTATCGATTCGATTGAGGTGTTTTGTTCCCTGGTTCGAATTTCCTTCCCGGTTGAACCCGGCCCGAACGATGACCTCCTCCTGCTGGTTGGATGGTTGTGGGATGGTTGTTGTTAGTTGTTGTGGCTGTCAGTGTTGATACGAGTGGAGAGATATCGGAACGAACGGAAAAGTTGCCTGATTTGTGGGTAGTTGACGTTGATTCGCTCGCATTGCACAGGGATCGAGATTGGCTTCACGGACCCGGTGCCAGGGCCAAATAGGGGGAGTGTTCGGTTTTTGGGCTCGGTAAGTATGAGCAATCGTTCCGCGTGTGCTTTTCGTCAGCTGGTCAGCGAGTGTTGATGGGATGGGTCACACTAAGGTTGAACATCCTCACCATCACGGCGGTGGTGGTGTAATTAGCTGTATTGTGGGCACAGTGAAGGACTGTCTTTGAATAGCCAACAGGTTGAGAGTGTTTATGGTGAGTCATAGTCATTTAATGATAATACATAAATACCTAAAATAAAGCACGTTGACAATGCAACGTAATAGCCAAAGTAAATTAGTTTTAAAGACTTTGTGTTAAAATTCATTGACTAGAAAATAGTTAGGAATATAGTTTAACATCTTCTACCATCAGTCACACACAGTTCAATAGGTATCCAAAGAACAAGGAAGAGAGAAATTATTTGAGCAAGGAATTCGCATTGCTGCGGGTGAGCTTGAAATCGATTTCAAACCGAATTGACACGCCACAAGGAAACGATCATTATCGTCATTAGGTACGTTAATTGACCGGCAAGCCTCACCGAGGTGGAAAAGCTCCTTCGAACGCAGCCGATACACAGCCGAATGGAATGGTGGACGCGAGAAAAAAAAACAACCCATTTGACGCTCCTCGACGGTTCCGACAGTACAAATTACGCCTGGGTGTGGGTGGCATCTATGGGAGGGGGTGAGAGGAGGGGGGAAATGTTTATGGGTGAAATTACCAGCGGTATGTGGCGGCGACAGAGAGCACTCAGGGAAAGCATAAGATCAAGCAAGCCTTCAAGGCAAGTCACACTCAAACCAGCCGAAAAGGTGTTTCGAATCGAGCTAAAGACGAACAAAAAACAACAAATCCATGTATATAAAATGAATAAAAGCTCGGAGGGGTAAAAATGGAAAACACATTAGCATGGCGAAAAACAGCCGCGTGACCCTCGGCTTGTGAAAATGACACCCACCCATCCCTGTGTGTCCGCGGTCATGGCCGTAGTAAATCACACCAATCGTCTGAATGCGTCGCATTGTTTCGGAGGGACAGTTTATGTAGTTTGGCCAGCGAGAGAGCCTGGATGTGAGATACGGAGAGAAAGGGCAGCGGGGTGATTGCACGCAGGTAACGCACCTTTGGCGTTGTGATTTACGGTGGTTAAGACCCCGGGAGAATGGTGACCATTTAAAACGGCACGTCAGTTACAGCCGATGGACGGGACGGATGTAGAGACCGAGAGAGAGAGAGAGAAAGAAGTGCCGGATAACTCATTAGGCAGCTGGCCAACCGCATCGCCAGGTCCAAGGGCCCCGCGACGGGTGTCGGCATTGTTGTTATCACACCACCCGCGACATGCTGCGATCGTGAAGCGAAATAACTTCGTTTCCGCACTGTCTTCAGCGCAGCACGGGATTCGCTGGCTGCAGCACACTGCAGGTGGAAAACTGCAACCCAACGGACGGAATACCGAACATGGCGATTACAATTTCACCAGACAATGGGGTCCTATCTTCCCGCGAGACAAAGCAGAGACAAAGCGACCCACGGACAGAATGTGCTCAATAGGGCTTGAAATGCAAACAGCTTGGCGCTTTCCCTTTGGACGGAGGAGAAAATTAAAAATTAAATTAATTTGTAATGTTTAAATACAACCGGCTCGTGATGTGGGGGCTACCGAGTTGGGCCAAGTTACGCCACAGCCATTTAGATGTTAATACGGAAATTTGGGTACGCTGAATGTCTTTGTTACTTTCAATCAACACTTTTTCCCCGAGGGCATATCATTCATATCTTGATAAGCTGAAACGCTTTCTTCATTAACTTCACTATAAATTTCTTTTGTTTTAACATTTGTATGCTTCGGCAGGATATTTGTGAAGGGGGGGATAGTAACTGCAGTCATGTACTATATGAGACACTAGGATTCTTGGTGAAATCATCAGTGTGTTATTGAACGGATGGATGACAAAAATATCTTACTTTTCCAACATTTAGATGAGCTATCAGTCTTGGCGTTCCTTTTGAACCATGTTCATGTCAGACATATGTGAATTATGTGACATTAAACGTTATATACAGTCACAGCTACGTATATTTGCTCAGGCTGTACTATTTGCTATAGTATTGCTGTAGGATTGATTGACAGCCAGCACCCTTGGGAAAAACTCAACGTCAAAGTTGTTGTCGGTGCTGACTTTTGACCTCATATAGTTGAAGTTTTGGACGACTTCGAAGATACAATCACTTATCTGCACATCACCTGTGGGTGATTCCGTGTTTATTATTAGTGATGACACTATAGTTTTCGTTTTTGCCTGTTTCATCTTCAACCCCAGATTTTCTGCCGTTTGCGATATATTTTAATGGTTCCGCTATAAATAAGTGACTTAAAACATTGCTATCTATGACACCAGGAATCTGGCAAGAATCTGGAATGACTTATAGAAGATGGTGCTCTTCTATTCCTCTGAGTCTCGGACGGCACTCTCTAGCGCCAGATTGAAGTACGCTGTATGTGCACACTGGGTCTTCAAATGTTTAACACAGTCTTAAGTTTTGTCTGACACATCACGTATTATGAGTGAAAAAGTTTCGTCCGGATGTTGTATAACAGCTTTTATACTGCTTTATCAATCCTTTAGATAGCTTCTGCAATAAAATATGTGTCACTAGAGTAAATTAGGGTCAGGACTGACTTATAGGATATGGTTACCACTGAAGTTTCCTGAAATTTCCGCTTCAGGAGTCTAGGTTCCACTTAAGGAGTCGAAAATAAAGTCTAGGTTGAACAAAAGATAAGTAAACTGACTTGTTTAATGCAGGTGCTTGAGTATAGCAAAACTCCCTGAGTGTTTTCCTTAGGCCAGTTATATGGATACTGCTTTACCATCTTCTACAAGCTTTCTGAATTCTATCTGACAAATTCCTAGTCCTAGGTCTGCTACGTATGGAACACATTGATTTTGTAGTATTGGAAGAGCATCGAAAGAGAATTTTTTGATCGACCTGTAACTGCTGCTATTATCTACCTTCTTGTACATGTGAAGCAGTTAGTATATCAACATTTATTCAATACTTTGTTGTATTCCTACCCCCATAAATATATAAAATAATTATATTTTAATACATCATTGTAGTTTACTTAATTTATTTATAATTTTTCTAGCAAACCTTTTTATCAATTTTACAATAAAATATTTAATGAATCATTTAAATATTACATGAAAACAAATCGATGACAAAGCCTATCCGTCACTAAAACTGTTCCCCGTCACCAGCTCCAGTGACTAACGATTTCATGTTTTTACAAAGAAGAACAATCCACTTTCTCTTAGATGCACTTGAAATGCATTTCTTTAAGCGGAACAAACATCAGCTGCTCTTGTTTTAGAATCAAAAGTAACGAAACCAATGGAAACCCTCCCCCGGGCAATGCTGGAAAACACCATTCTTCGGAGCTTTCTTTTTGCTCTGGTACATCTTGCATCCGAGCTGTCCAGCCAGTTTAAACGGCGTTATTTTCTCCCTCCGAAATGCCCATTGTCTTGTCAGATGCGGGAGAGAAAATGGTCCTCTTTCTGCTGTCAAAAGCGCGAAAAGTGAGCACGTTTCCAACGGCCTGCAAGCTGCCTTGATTAATGTCTTATCGAACACCACAAATCTTCGTTGAGAGCAAAAACTGTTTGCTCGCTGCACTGTTCCGAATGCAATTTCGAGGTGCATTTGCATATGCATCACCACCAACACGTTGGCAATAATTCTTCTTCCGGATGAACTACATTTGTCCCCACTGGTGTGGTAGACGACCCATTGCTGGGCAAGTGGGTAAGAAAGGACGTGCAATGTCGGGGGATATGTATGCCAAATTTCACTTTCACACCATTCGATCGGTCGAAACACGGTAAGTGTGTCGCGCGTCGTGCGTCGTGGAAGCGACTAATAAAATCAATAAAAAAAAGCAAAGACGGTCGTCCAAGATGGACGTGACTTTCGTGAGGAAGTAATGTTTTGACTTGGTTGGCGTCATCTATCGTTGCTTCCACCTCATGGGCAACAATGGACGGTAGGGAATTGGAACAATTTACACTACTTTCTTCAGGCGAGCTACTACGGTGCGGCACGATGGTTATGAAATATGCTCAGTCTTTTACCGGCGCGTAATAATGTCAAACGCGGAAAAATGGGAGCCTTACATACTGAAGCACTCCAGACGCGTGCTCACACTCGATGCACACTAAGTGCGTACGCGTGTTACCCTTTTCGGAAGCGTTGTGTAACCTTTTGTCACCGATTTGTGTGCGATGAATAACCGATCGCGTTCGCCATCCGACCAACATTTTGTTGGGGACGTCTAGGCCTAGGCGCTGTGATTATTGTGCTTGCTCTCGCGAACCAAACGACACACTTTTCGTGCATAATGTGAGCGATCGCAGCTGTGGTTGTGGTTATGTTGTGCTATCGAGCTCGTTACACGATATGGGTACAATGTTATAATCCTGTTTTACGATGCAATGATGCACTAGCACGATCGTTGATGAGTTATTGTTTTAACAAAGTAGTTTTTTTATAAGGAAAATTTACTGTCTTTGGCTAGACCGTTCCGATTGTTCCCTGTTTATCACATATGTGAGCGGGTTTTACTAAGCTGCTTTTTCAATGTTTATTCGAAGCAGATTTTCCAATGTTTTGCAAATCATAGCAAAAAATTAATGGAGATCGAACTTTTTTATCGTTGTTGCACATCCATCCGCTCAGCTGATTATACAGCTGAAGGCATTGGGGAATCAACATCTCATGAACTTTTTGAACATCTCATGTTGATGGCGATTATCACGTTTAAGACAAGAAGTGCTACGTCAAATCGAAAATCTTATAATCCAGACCAAAAATTTTTAACATACGGCTTTGCAGAATCTATTCCCCAGATGAAGGTTGTTATAATAGGCTACAGAGAATCCTGTAGTAGGTGCAGTTGTTAAAAGTTAACGCTCAAAAGAATTATCCTGTTGGAAGGATTTTTTGCTGGTCTGTACCAAAGATGTACCAAGAATGTCGCCTCTTTACTATAAAATTAGGTCAACAACATACTTTTTTCCATTTATTTATAGAGGCCTTTGGTGTTTCAGACTACATTCGCCTCTTTTGTTCAACAACATACGACAGTCGATTCCTCGTTGCTCACAAGAAATTTCGCTTCTAATTCTTTGGATTTACAACCTCGAGAGGTCTTAGCATTACTGGCTTCTCATGACTTCGCTTCACCCGTAGCTACAGTTAGTCAGTGTAGTTCGATACCTGGTTCAGCCATTGTGCCAAACTCTCACTTACTTTTAGATTAGAAATAGAAAGAGAAAATAGAAATAGAAATAGATCCCAATAAGGATGGCTAAGCCGTAATGTTTAGAACTAAATTACAATTGATACTCTTTTCACTTGAATTGTGAATCAGAACTTATGACATTAATTACCAAGAAAAATGTTCCAATTTGGGACAATACCAATCCACACAATCACCTCGAAGTTATCTTTAAGTCTGTTTGATTTAGCCCTTAAACTTTTTATGATGTTATCTTTAGTCCAATGCTTGTGTTAAATATCCTCAAACTACTGATACTTTCAAATTCAATATTGCACTAGCTATCAACGGAAGTCGTCATGATTTATGCGCAAGAACTACGGAATGTTTGAATTCTTGGACTTACAACAACTATTTATAGTATATTGTTTGTATTTTTCCATGGGAAGCAAAGCCAACAAGAGTTTCACATCACTGGTATATACACAACACCATATAGAAACCATTTGTTACTTGATTTGTTTTTGGAATTAAAGAACGAGGATTGTGTTTGGTCCAGTATTCTTAAATTACCACCCGAATACCTAATTGCCCTGGTACCAGATACCAGAAAGATGAACGTAATGTTTTAGTTTTTAACAGCAATGTCTCAATTTTTGGTTGAAAATTAAGCAACTATACTTTGGTTCTCTAAATTAAGTGTCTGGTAATTGAAGGTTAGTTATTTCCCTATATTTCTTTCAACTTTATGCTGATTTCGAGCAATCTTAGATTCAATATTTTTTCAACACTTTATTGCTGTACGCAGCTTACAAATGGATTCCTCTGCCACAGCAATACCTTTCAACGAGATTCGATATCCTTCTTGCTATTTTCTCCGTAAATTTATTGACACCTCACGGGTGGTTAACATGTCATTTCTACAGCTTCCACCACAGTCCAGTCCCATTTGGTACGCAGCGCAACGATTATTATTTTGTTTTATTACCGATTATAGCAGGTACGTTTGCCATGCACAGCGTACGCACTTTCATTTGATAACCTTTCACCCAACGAACGTCCAAGTGGTTGGTAAAGGCGCATGGACGCTATGGAATAAAACTGTCCCTCAGCAAAACGCACCCGACAGCAGCGGCTGCATTTCGTTCCCGTGGGTTTTGTATCCGGCAAATGGCAGGAAACCTTGCAATGGGGAGTACTACAGTTTAATGAGATGGGATGGCGATCATGTTCCGCTGCGAGTTTCGAGCAATCACAACCACGGGGAAAAGTGAAAAGGCACAAACGTAAACGGCCCTGGCTACCAAATCGACTGATAATTACCGTAACCCACCGGTTACGCGTAGAGTACCCGCGCCCCGTCGCGTCACGGGACAACCTTCCCCGGACCACAATGGCCGGATCCGACTGCAGCCGACTTAACGCCAGTTGCCAATCAAAATCGAATTATTTTCATATGACCTTTTCGACGGTGGACAGAAAGGAGAAATTTAGGAAGGACTGCGAGCGTATGTTTGTGTACGTTACGTTGATTCGATGCGGTGCTTTCGGCCGCTGTGTCTGCTCCGGTGTTATCCTATCCGAGAAACCTCGAAAACACGCTGGCCACACCGGACACTGGCGCTGGCACAAGGAGAGAAAGGAAACGGTTTCGGTTCGATCTTTCGTCGCCTTTCGATCGTTTACTTTCGATATTAAAATGTGCCGTTTCGTAACGATGAAGCGTCCGTATTTTTTTATTTGGAGAGTACTTTTTAAACTTTGAGGTTGGTGTTATTTTTTGTTATTTTGCGGTTACTGTACGTATACATGTGTTTGCATTTTGTGTGTGCGTGTGTGCGCGTGTGTGATACAAGTTTTCAATTGGAAGTAAACAAGATGAAAACGCAGGCACACACTCTTATCCCACTCGGTTACGGTCTGTTTCCAAAAGATCCTCCAATCTACAAAGCACTGTAAAGTGATCAATTTTGTCATGATGGGAGAAATGGCTGAAAACCGTTGCCACACAAAGAGGTGGAACGCGTAAAGCAGGCTCTTGCATACACAATAATAGTTTGAGGGGATAAAGTAAACAGTGATCTTTGGGGAATGCATTATTTAGGAAAGTAGTTGGGATCAATAGTTTTCGCATATTGATGTTGTCATCTTTGGTAGTTGGTTGATCGCAGGTTTTGCGTGATTGTGTTTATTTTCATATTTTACCGCCAAATATACCTTTACACCAGGAGGAAGTATTTATCTTATGAATGAATTCAATTGCAAGAGGCTGTTTATTTGTAAATTATTCATTGGCCTAGGAAATACCTCGCATGAAGAATTGATATTGGTGGTGATTGAAATTTGGATAAAGCATTGTTGAATATATCACTTACTTACTTACTTACTTATCAGGCGCTACAACCGCTTCGTGGTCTTGGCCTGCTGCAACAATCCTCGATACCGCTCACGGTCTAGCGCCGTCGTCTGCTAATCCAATATCCCGGCCATTCTGGCAGACGCATCTACGCCATCACTCCATCTCAGTTTGGGCCTACCACGCCTCCTCTGTCCATGTGGACAGCCAGGACAGGACTTTACGGACTGGATCGTTCGGTGCCATTCTCATGACATGACCAGCCCACCGGAGCCTGACGAGCCTAATTCGCTGCACGATAATGAGATCACCATAGAGTTCGCCATTGTAGCGGCTCTTTCATTGTCCTTCCACACATACGGGGAAAAAATATATCACTACGGAAGATAAATCAATTCAAAGCTGTACATATAATTTGCAAAATAATTTTACTCCTTATTAGCTTTATTCCTGACAACAATATCGTCTTTCAGGCTTGTACAGATAAAAATATTGAACGAAATATTTAGCTACGATCGCACAGAAAGAGCTTCAATTTTTGAGCCTTGGAGATCTTCTTCTTCTTCTTCTTCTCTAACTCCACAACCTCAGTAGGCCTTGGACTGCTACTTCTTGTTTTCTATGACTGGATTTCTCCCGTAGCTAGATAGTCAGATAGTCAGTCAGAGAGCCATGTCCGGACGGGATTCGAACCACAGTTCTACCGTGTGAAGACCGGCGCAGCTATCGTAATAACCACCAGACCGCCTTGACGATCAATAGCTTCTCAAATCAAGTCTTGCTGCCATGAGGTGAAGCTCCCTGATCATGTTTGAATTCGATGCTGACCTGAAATAGTTTAGGGTGTTATTGTTGGACTGCTTGGAGCACACTATACGCAGATGAACATCTGTTTATGCTGTTCAGATGATTTGGTAAGGACGAACCTCAATACATATTCTTTATATTTCCTTTTTATCTTATTTTATCTATCGATGTAACACACTATAATGAAGGCTCTAATTTATCTAGCAAGACTTGAATATTCCTGCAACAATATCTATCTGCATATCTTCACATGTTTAGCTTTACATTTAAGTAGACTAACTCTAAATGGTTAAAACTTCTTCTTATTTTTCTTCTTTGGCATCACAACCTTGTGATGTCTTGGTCTGATATTGCTAGCTATCTGTGACTTAGTTTTAACCGCATAAAACGAATACTCGAATAATCAAATGCAATGTGTGATATTGTTTCACCAAATATATTTTGTAATAACAAATTGATTACAAAATAAATTAACAAAAAGATAATACAACTACAGTTACCTGTTCATCTCAATATAAATTGAATAGTATAAAAAATGGTGCTTAATTAAGGTTTTGGTGATGCGTTTTGCGTTATTACTGCTAGTTTACATGGGGCGCAATCTCGAGATTGCGCTTAATTTTTCTGTCAAAAAGAATGCGCTATATTTCTTTGATCAATCCTTCTGTCAAAATAAGTTATAGCTCGCGGACCCATAAATCTGAAAAATTTATCACAATCTAAGCGCATTCTTAGCGCAATCTTTCAGCACTATGAGCTATTGATGAATAGCATCGAAAAAATTGGTTAGTTTGTATCGAATACTTGTTACCGCTATGGAAAATGGTCCAAGGAACCAGCGCAATTTAGCGCATTCTTTTTGACAGAACAATTTAGCGCAATCTTGAGATTGCGCACCGTTTAATTAGAGCTTTATTGTTTGGTTTTTTAAATGCGTTTTCGTTGCAAAAGAGATTGGTTGAAGAATATAACATGGAGCATATTATATCATGTTACATATAAGAGAAACCATTTTCAATAATTTTCAATGTACTACTTGATAGTTCACTACCTCTTAATTGTTATTTAACACAACAACATCTGATACTCAAAATGTCTACCCGAAAATGTATAGACATGAAGCATTTATCACTTCACCAGCTTCCTGCAGCAGTGGCTCCAGCTTACCCGATAATTAATTATGTAGTTATTGGCGCTACGCGTATGTTCACACGATGCCTGATCAGCACGGTTATCGATGAATCTTGAAAGCCTTCGCTGCTAACTTTTCATGACTGTTTTGGTTATCTGGTTTTTTCTTTCAAAGTCCCTTCCCTCCAGGAGATGTCACAGATACGCACACAGTTCAATTCGACTGGATTTCCTGGAACGTATCTGACGAAAAAATACAAGCGCTTGGATGGCTTTAAACCATACTCCACCCCATCGATGGGGCGTAGAAAGTGTGAGCCTTGGGAAAGACGTCCGATTACGCAGCCAATGAAAAGGAATTAAACGCCACTCGTCACCTTTTTTTGCGATGCGTTCGTCTGCAGGGGTTACCGGTACTGTTTGCATTCAAACCGTCACCTACCCGATTATGAAGGCCACGTCCGGATGGGAAGCGCCGGCTGTCTGGCGGGAAAGGTGAAAAATGATACAATACGGTTCCATATCTACGGCCGTTTTCTTTTACGGGGCGGGCCCCCGCTTGTTCTCCCTGTTCCAACGTCTCGCCGAACGGTGGTTGCGCCCTGGTGCAAAGTGTGATGAGATGTGCGAAAGTGAAATTGTTTTCTTTCATCTGTTGTTCCCTCTGTGATGCTTTTTTTCACCCGTGCGGCGCATGATTCGGTTGTCTGGAGATGTGAGTGTGTGTTGTTTTTTAGTCTCGTTTTCGGTTTTGGTCCAACTCTGGCAAAACATCTTACTGTCGTTCGATTTGTGTAGTTTTGTTTTTGAAGATGCATTTTTTGTTCGGTGACAAGCGTGTTGATGCTGGAAACAGGGTGTTACTTTTTACATTAGCAGCAGTTTTGTTTTGTTTTTCACTCAGCACCATGGTATCCATTTTAATGAATTGTTTGGTTGATGCATCCTAGTGTCAATCGTTTATCGCCTTGGGAGGTTTTTCTTTTGGCAAACAGTTTCGTAATAGTTTTATTTCCTACATGCGGCTAATATGTCTCGGACGAGTTTGTGCCTCAGAATTAAGGGCGGTTTGCACGACAAGGAAAATTATACAATCGTTATAATCGCTCACATTTTAATGCACCAATCAATCAAGCTGTGCATTGTTACCTTTTTACCTCATCAAGGGGAAAAAAATTGAAGATCCACCAACTAAGTGCACGTAATTTTGCTTCCATTGTGATCTTCAATCCCATTTCTTTTACGATTAAAAACGCTCATGCATTGAATCACTGTTTCTTTACAATTTGTGGAAGCACTTCTTTGATCGATCGTTTCACTTTTCTTCTTTAACCCGCGTTGGTTCAACCGGTAGCCGCTGCTTATCTAACCGCTCATCGTCCCGAAACCGATCAGACGATCGTAAACTAATTAGTGATGAATCCATCTGTTCGTTTGGGCTTCCGACCAAGGACTGGGCGAAGCAGTACACCAACAAAAACAGAAACAAATGAATGGCTTTCGATGTGATGAAAGCTTTAAAATTTATAAACCTCATAGCGTAAGGCTTAACCGGCGCATCATGAAGAATAACTGCAGCTATTTGCTTTAAAGTTACTGCGTTACGAAAACGTGGGGAATTTTCTTTTCAAACAACCGCAAAACCCGGAGCTTTTGTCAGCCTCCGCACATAACATCCTTGATTGGTGAGGGGGAGCGACCGAGCAAAACATGTATGCGTATGTCTGTGAGCGCATGTGTGTGGAGCCACATGGATTGCAAAAGTGAAAATTTCCCATCTCCGGTACCGGCCAGGTATCGGCGATCGTGATAGTAGGTCAATAGTTTTCAGGTTACGCATTTTTGAGGGTTTTTTGCTTCATTCCTCACGCGATGAGATCCGTGTGCATATGTCGATGGTGTGCGTGTGTGTGTGTGTTTTTGGCATGATCATATACTCTGACCCTGTATGGGATGCAGATGTTGAAAACCATACCTAGTGATGCTTTAATGAACGTCTCATTTGTGGTGGTTGTTCTGTTGTGTTTTTTTATCCTCTCACGGACCTGATGATTCATCAAGCAAATGAATCATTTCGAGCTGAGTTGAGCCGGATTCGGAGCGAATGGTCACGCGAAGATACATGTAACTGCGCGACAAAAACCACCACTGCACGAGCCGAAATACAGTTTACTTTTCACCGGTTGGGTTCGTCGCTTGCGGTCAGTGTAAGTCTTTCGTGTCGAAAGACGAACATGAGAACACGCAGCTAGAATTTGAATACCGTTACTTCGGTGTTGATGAACCCGAGAACTAATGGTTTTTTGTGAGTGCCCACCGAAGCCAACGATCGCTTGATTGCCCCTCGAAAAGCAGCCGATCACTCGATCGCTTACCGTACGAACGAGCGTTTGGTGAAGAAAAACGAACCCACCACATAAAGCGATTATTCTCAGCCCGTCCACCGTTAATCCTTTCCATTCTTGTGTGTCGCTTTCTTTTGGACCAGCTTGCTGCTGCTCCCCCTCCCCGCACCAGCGTCACGAAGCTCACCGTAGAGGTCGTCCCCGTTAAGCTGCATTTTCGTAGTCAAATTTAATACCGCTTCTTGTGGTGGGTTTTCTCACTGCATTGTGGCCTTCGTTAGTACCCGTTTCGTGTTGATATACGTTTCTTCTTTCGTTTTCACTTTCATTCCGAGTCCTCTCGGGAGCTCCAAAAAACCAAAAAAAAACCACGACCGTTGCTGCTATCCTTGCGCTTGTGCTGATGTCATTCCGTACTCAGCTACACCGAGCCAAAGTTCGGGTGGCGACCCGGACAGGGGAGGGCAAAGAGCACCAGTTTTCGTCCACCAGCACAATTGTGTAACCTGAGAAAGTGTTTGTGTGTGAAAATGTGTGCGCACGGGGAGAAAATGTCGCTGAAGAAAGGGTTTCGCTTTGGTACGCCTTCACTATGGAGGCCCCCACATGGAGGCTCGTGCAACCCACCGCACCACCCCTCACACCCACCTTGACCTACCCCGACAGACAGACCGAGCTGGTTACAAGCACGAATCGCGAACGCTTTGCTTCGCCTGCCAGCTGGGCCTTCCGATCCAGTGCCGATACATACGAGCGAGTGCGCTCGTTCACGTAGCTTCCTGCCCCGGTGTTGGCTGCTCGTGCACAGCCGAAAAGCAGGCAGCCCCTGTTACGATCAAACTTGAACTAAACCTTGGCAGCGGGGGAGCACTTGAATACGCCTCCCGCTCAGCTCCAGTGCTACCACAAACTATCGCTTCAAGTGTCTTCGCGCAAAGCAGCAATTGCTGCTGCGTTTGAAGGTAGTACGCAACAGGTCCATTTCACTTTCCATAGGCGGGTTCGTTGCCTGTTTGCTGGCCACCAGCAGCATCCCCAACATTGCAACACGATCACCTGCACGATCGTTCATCAAAACGTTGTGTGTGATCTGTATGTTGGTGCGCTGATAGGGAACAGGGGTTCGATTTCGATTTATGATTCCAAAGCTCGACCCCGCCATATATGTCTGGGGGAATCTTTCTATACGCGCGTGTGTTCGTGTGTGTATCTGTGTGGAGATATTATGCAATTTCGTGCCGAGCGCCACGCACCGGTTGATAAGCGAAGAAAAGAAAGTGGACACATTCAGCAGACGGCCGTACAGCGTCAATCGGGTTCGTCGCTTTGTTTAGGAAGGAAAATATTACCGCATAGGTGATCGTTCGTTTGCGCGTTTGATCGATTACTGGTTTGAGACCGTTGATGATGCACCTCTCAGCGTAAGGAGAGCTTCCATAGCAGGGAAAACAACAAAAAAAAGAAAAACAGGTTAGCTCCTTTTTTTTCTCAACAAGTCGTCAAACATTGCAGCCTTCATTTCCGTCTCTCGCAAGGCTGCTTTATCGGACACACCACACGCGCACAGCGTACCAGTTTAATGGCATCGAAGCAACGCTTCCGCTGCTTGTTAAAATTCCTCCACCGGATCAGGGAAATGTTACGGCGCACACAACGTGTTATCAACGCACCGTACCCGAGCGGGCGGCACAATTGTCCGTACGCGTATCCAAAAACCCATAACACAACCGTATCGATTGTATAAGGAAGTTTCCAAATCTCAAACAAACCGAACCAGCGCACTTCTTCTTCCGATGCGATTTTTGCGGTGTGTAGGCGTTGGTACGGACACGGAACGGAAGCAGCGAGGAGTGCACGGTGTTCGGGCGGATGGAGCCAATCTTGTTTTTTTCCGGAGCACCAGTTTTTCCGTTCGCTGTAGAAAAAGCGTATCGAAAATGCTTTTCCTTTAGGCGAGAGTGAAAAGGAGCGCACAGGCCAAGAGACAACTCGGCCCGGGCACGGTGGCGGGAAGCTGGGTGGGGTAGGTTTTGGGTGGAAAATGCGGGGCAAAGCGAACGATGAAAGCGAAGGTGAAAATGGAAAGAAGCAAAGAGCATCTTTCGCTTTCAAGCACACAGTTTATTGCACCGTCACGATCCCAGTCACTCTTGGGCTTTCTCTGTGTGTGTGTGTGTTTCTTAGTGTTGGTGGTTCCGTGTGGGGGTTTGTTGTGCGTGCGGTTAAGCAGTTGGGCTCCGGTTTGTCACGTGGATGGAGCCGTGCCCGTGCTTCGCGATCGTGTGAGTGCTTCGACCGGGAGATGATGCTTTGTTTTTCTCTGCTTGCGTCTCGGAGTTTGAGCAGCAACAGACATGCTGTTAAGGTGGAAGCTAAGGAATTGCATACGCATCGTTGTGTTGGTGTTGAAAAGTGAAAAGAGACGAACAAGCCATGCAATTTTGCTTCAGTAGAGAAAGAAAAAGAAAGACGCATGCGTTGAAATCGAGCAAAGATCACAGGAAAAGATGGCTGAAGAAACATTTCTCCTTTGCGATAGACGGAGAGAGAAAAAACGTGAAAAGAAACAGCGTGAAGGTTGTACGGATCATACGTCTGCAAACGCGAAGGCTGTACATTTCTCTTCCGAGCAGCGGATTAATTCTCGGGCTGCGATTCAACAGTCTCCCATCTACTACCACCAACATCGGCTGCGTTTCGTTTGTGCGTTTCGCTTACGTCGTCGGAGATTTACTATTGTTTTATTCGTTTTGGGTATAATATTGTTTTTTTTACTTTACAAATTCAAAGTTCAAAAGTATATAAATCCTTCACAAATCACGCGAGGATCGTTACGAGTCCGGAGAGTGGAAGTGGTATAAAGGAGGAAGAGTATTACTTAATCGGGGAGCATGGAGCTCCTATCTTCCTTACTCACACCCGTCGTGAGCGCCACAGCTTGACCAGAGACCACATAAACGACGTGCCATGCGCTGTGCTACCCCACCACAGCAATGCAACCGGAACACTTCCACCTTCGAGAGGATCGCTGCTGGCCAGTGGCGAAGAAGGAAGTGGGGAGGGCGGGAGAGAGGGAGAGGGAGTAGTGCTCAGCTGGAGCGAACGTAGCGAACGAAAGCCTCTCCCTCCCCAACGGGGGCCGGGAAAATGGTACCAGGTTCGGTGCCGGAGCGGATTACCTGCGTTTGTTTTATGGTTTATCGTTCAGTTAACGTCGAGTGGTCCGTCAGTGATGTACTGTAGCTAGGTGACGATCCGGCGCGGTGTCGTATCTCATCAGACGGAGACCCAGTGTGTACCGAAGTGTGAACATTTCCAATTTGCGGAACCTTCCGTTGCTCCGGTTCGAAGAAAGCGTGAGTGTCGGATCCGATCGAGGGTGTTTCTCGCTTGCTCGGGCGTTGATGTCTTTCGTTATGATGCGTATGAAGCTCAGTGATTTTTGACGCTATTGAGTGCATTTAATGCTGGAATCTTATGGATATATTGAGTGTGTGTTTATTGTGAAACATTTGAATTGTGAACCAAAGTGAACCGTATTTTTATGGTGGATCTAACAACTGTGCCAAATTCATTTGTTGGAAGAACAGTGACTATTTGAACCGTTTTAGTTTAGTTAGAGTTTAAAGACGAACAGTGATAGTATGGTTAAAAATTAAAAGTGAATTACAGAACAAAAGGCCTTTACAAAAATATGTGCAAGTGTTTGAAGCAAATGGAACAACAACACATGAATTGCTGATGGTGAAAGACAAGGAAAAACCAAATATTGGATTTATGCAACTGTAGTGTGTGTTAGTATACTTGTGTATTGTGGTGAATTTTTTTTAATAGTTTGAACAGTTATTTATCTGCTCGAAATTGATTGTCATAAGGATATACATTTAAAGAATTAAGGTGTCAAACTAAGACCCCTACAATGAATTATGAATGATTTTCGGATCAACAAGGAATATAACAAGATGGATCGATACCTTAACATGAGGTTCTTCGAACACAAAACGCTATTCTTGGATTATAATCAAACAAAAAATATACATGTAAGAACACACAAACAATGATTTAACAACTGAGCACAAAGTTACCAATTTTGAATGGATTTATCCTCACCGAAGCTAATGCTCTTCAATCAAGGTATGCCTTGTAAAATCGCTTCACAATGCTTGGCTCGTTAAATTTACACAAAATCGATCGTGCCACACATTATCTGTTAGGGCTGCACGGTACAATTTGAACCCTCGGCGACAAGTTCACTTGGACGTTCGTTTCGCTCGTTCGCCAGGCGCAAAAACCGTTAAGATCGAGAGCAGTTCACGAGCGCCGGCACGAGCGTGCGGAATGTGCGGATTAGCTGAACGCGACGCCCATTGTTGTTGTACCGTTGTGTATATCGCATGTACCGTGTAGGGGCATAAGGGCGGGCAAAGCGGAGTAGCGTTCGCTTCGGAAACGCTATCGTTACATTTCACTAGTTTCACTTTTTCCAATGGCGTGGAAAGTTCGCCATAGCTGCTAGTCTAAATCGGCGTGTGTGTGTGTTTGTGGTTGTGTACTATTTTTCTTTGATTTTAGTTTTGCTTTCTTACATGCACAGTTCCATACTGGCGTGGGCTGTCGCTGGTGTTCGTACAGCAAATCTTAAAGTCAAGGTAAATCGTTACGCTGAAGCTTATTTCGAAATGCCCGTAACGGAATACGTGTGCCTCGCTGTGCCGTTCGATTGCTATCGGGCAACCTAAAATTAAATCGCACGATCAAGTTAAACATGTGATCCTCACGATAACTTTGTGTCGCTTTGGCATTGGCCACTGATCGCGATGATACTGTTGACTGCCATCTAACCTTCAATTAGATAGAAAAATCTTCTGCTCGTACCGCATGCTGACCTAGAGTTTCGAAACTCTTCTTTTCACTGTCAAAGATCGTAAAGTGATCCGCTAGCCGGCCCACGGAAAAGTGCAAGAATAAGGTGCAATATGGTAATTGAGAGCACAGTGCGTGAGAACAAGGGGTGTTGATGTTCCGACAGTAGGCCAATCCCAACCCAAAACGGTACGGCCTATCTTCATTGGTTTGTGGACTGGTTTCTTCGGTGCCATAAAAGCATGCGGCTTATGTCGAGGCCGAGCTCGTCGACAATAGCGATCTTGACCGTCCCATTTGTGAGACGCATTGTTGCAGTCGCATCACTCTGTGCACATCGGACAACATCCTTCAAAGCGACCACACCACAAACTAGCCAGCAGCCATGGCCAAGCAAACAACGCACCTTCAGTTGGGATAGGTTGTTTAGCTTGTGAATCTTACTCTTTTTTCGTGAGAAAATGCTCCAGTAGGCCCACTATCGCGAGCACCACCAATTGCAACACAGCTAAATAGCACCCTTCAACAAAGATTAAACGACTAACCGCTGCCATCTTCAGCGAACTGTGGTAGCGTGGTAGCAAAGTTGAGCAATGTTTAAATGTCCGCGCTGCATAATTGCCGCACCGGACGCTTTCGCGTTAGGCTTTTTGTCAAACCGGCTAGCTAGCTGAAAAGAGGCTGCATATGGTGTGGTTATTTTAGCCAGTTAACAAGTCGATCAAGCCGCTGTTGGATGCAGTTTACTTATTTTGTTTCTTGAGCTTCCTCCCTACGTACGATCCCGGGGTGACGGTGTCCTGAGCAGCGCAAACAGCGAATGCCTTATTATGGGACAGGCCGGAACGAAATCACCATAAATGTGGAGCGTTATTTTCTTTCGCCTTTACCGAGTGAACGAGCTCCGGAATGGTTTCACTCCTTTCCGCCGGCCCCGAGCATCGGTTAAAAACGAGCTTAAACGGATGTTGTGGTAAACAAAGTGGGAGAAATTGGTCGCCCTCGCAACCGTGGCGACGGTGTAGGAGTTTGGCAAAGTGAAATGGGTTCCTCTCATCGTTGTTGTCGCCGTCTAGGTCTTTCACTTTGCGTTGAATTGCGTACGTTTTAAAGGCGAATGCCGGAACCGGAAACTTCACGCAAGGAACGATCATCAAAATGCCGTTCGTAAGGAAACCGGTAAAGGCAATGGCTGTTATTTTCTTCGCTATCACGTGGCACGTGTAAGCTCAAAGGGATTTACACAGAAAGGACATGCGCCTGTTGATACCGTGCGTGTTGGTTGATAATTAATCAGCTCTTTCTTGGATACCGTAAATCTTAATCAGGGCTTCATCGATTGCCCAACGAACGGCAACGTTTACACCGGAAACGTTTAAATATGATCAAACTTTGCATACTCCTATATTTAGAAATATAAGTGTTTGCTTGATCGCTGATTCAACACAGGAAGCATGTGTTTGATGAGGCATGAATGGCATCAATGTTTGGCTTAAATCAGCATGCGACTAAACGGAAGAAGGTTGTTTGAAGACGGTGAGTGAATCAACAGTACCGTCTTGCTCAAACTTGAACTGTGGCAGCATGGATACTAAAGAGCAGCAATTAGCCGTTGACATATACACAAGAGTGATTTGGCAATAGGCAAGTGTCATTGAAGACATTGCTGACGAGACCAACAAATTGGTTGTTTAAAGCGATAATCTAACAGCCTTGACATGAAGACACTGGACGCACAGTTGCAACAGAGCTTTAGTGCTAGTTGGAACCGCTATTTAATGAATTACACTAAAGGCGCACTATATTACAATTTTTTCTTCTGAAAATTGCATTATTTGATATGAAATTTGTGAAAAAAGTATGGCGTAAGACACAATGTGACTCATGGTAATTTCTGATACACATTAATATATTCGTTGTCAAAACAGCTTAAGAAGACTTCGATTTCAAAAGAAATGTCTTCATATTTATCCCTATGGAGAAATGGCTTTGGCTATAGTAATAAGACTTACTAGCATCCTTCAATGAATCTAACGTTTATTAAGTGAGATTTTTGCAACTAAAACGCTGTCAGCTGACAAACTGACGGGAAATTCTAACCAGTGTCAAAAGCATTAGATTTTATTCGAGCAAAAACCCAATTATTATTAACAAGCATTTATCTTCGTTTTGGTTAGATTGTGGTTATTTCTCGAGCTTGTATGACAAGGTGAGCTCATTTAATTAAAGCTCCAGAAAATTATTCAGTTATTTTCATGAAACAATATAACAGTTAAATTGTGTCGATGTGCAATTCCTTATAGTTTAAGAACACATTTTGACAAAAACTGTGCTTGTTTGTGATGCGTTTAGTTAACCAACGTTTAAAGAATATATCAGTTGCCAAATTCTTCGCGATAATGTAATCCGTTTTGGTTCAATTGCTGTTACTGCTCGACAGTAGGTGGCTAAATATGTTCAGATTGTCAAGCATAGTTAATCATTGTTTCCAATGGCGAAATTCAAAATTTTCATTATGTTTGCTTTAATAATAATGAGTTGAGGTTATTCAAGTCAGATGCAGTAGATGTAAAAGTTTGAACAATATCTTGTTGAAACATTACTCCACTAGTTGAAGAATAGACTATTGAGCTTGTCATCTAATTAGTAGTAACGGAGAAACATGGGTAACTCTGACAGAACGGTCAATTATTAATAGTTGAAATAGATGGATAAAAATAGTAGTTCTGCTGACGACTTTCTAGAAATCAAACGTATATTTTTCTTGCTGGCTGAAGTAGGGGCTACTATAATAAAACAACTGCAACATCGGTGAAAGCAAAACTTGATTAAACAGGACGAACAATTCAGCATGATTTCAACTTACTCTGGATCCAATGAGCTGAATCAAGAAGAAAACAATCACAGAGCTCATAAATGGCAGCCTAAGGACATCAGAAGCTCCATCGTCAAAAGTACAAGAATCAGAAGACATGACAGATATTGAACATGTATTAAAAGAATATTTAAAGTTTTTTTTTTGTAAAACCATTTACACGATGTCTTACACAAGTATGGCATATGGAAAACGTACTCCTATGCTAGGGAAAACAACGTAGCGTTGAAACACTGTAATTTATCTACCCGTTCGTCGTGCCTAAAGTGCCATTAGTGTATCAGTGTACCGATGTAGGCTTTGGGGCCAAAGTTAATAACACACCAAACGGTCTAATAGTGACGGCACTACGAAAAGGAGCATGACGACACCAGCCACCGAATTCTGAGCGTTCCTTGCATCGCTGGTGAAATGTAGCGAATATTTTCTCTAACACATTCCTGTAGCAATTGAAGTTTAAACTTCTACTAGTGAAAAAAGTTTCGTCAATCTCCACACACAGTTGGGGAGCCTCTTGCGCTGGATATAGTACCCGGGGAGCAATTGATTTCGTAATACCAAACGGCGGGTAACCATCGTCGGTGAAGCATCATCTTGCAGCCACGTGTGTTATGTGAGCCCATACCATGGCTGGCAGGCAGTAGTAGTAATGCAGTCACATGACCATGCGCTCACAGCTGCTGTACCGGCTGACGATTCGGATGCGGTACGGTTACGGATCGCTGTGTGGTTAATGTTTTACCGCTGCGTCTCTTTGAGAGACGACGCTGGGCTCGGCAGGAACGAACTGAGGTGTGTCGAGTGTACGAAAATTAAAAGTGAAATTATTTCCATCGCTCTCGGTGGAGGCGTAGTACGCTGAAGATGATCGAATGAAGTCGAGATGGTTTCGCACTACACGCTGTGCCTTCTGGACACTGTCTGCATCCGGCATCGTAGCACATGTAAGCGGTTGTCTCGAAATTCGTAAGCTGCTGCTTTCAACAGCATAACGATGCGAAATTTCTCAAAACGAGCGGCATTATGCGATTTGATGATTATTTCAGTCTGCTGCAATGCAATGATTCACAATTAATTTGGTAAGCGCTGTTGAGGAACGATTAACCATACTGTAGCACATGCAGTTAAAAAATTGAAATGTTTATATTTTATATTTGTGGTCAATAGTTTGACGTATAAAAGTAATATCGTTTAGATTTGATTCAAAACATTAGTAACGCTTGCTCTAATACTAAAACACAAGCATATGGAGAGAGTTTTTTGGCATTTACTCTCAAATTTCCCAAAAACTGGTAACGAGCACAGACTTATCGGCGAACCTCTCCTGGAATGATATTTTCACACAGTCAGCTGCAACAGGCAAAACTTGCAGCACCTTCGCCTGGACCAAGACGGTTGCAACATCACGAAAATGAACCAGTAAAAATAAACCGATCAATCAACAAAGCGATCACCTAGCGACGGCAATCAAAACCGTGGCATGAAAAAGAAAGTGGTTTGAATTTAAACTTCCAGGTGTGTGCAGGTGTGCCGTTGTTTGCCCACAAGTGTTCCTCTATCGTCGCCGTTTGTGTGTGTGTGTGTTTGTACGAGTTACTGAGTGTTATTATGTGTAAATCCGAGCGAACGCGGCCGCGGATCGGAACGGACCAATGTGCTGCCGGGTATGCGGGCCCGAAGTGCGAGCGAACGACCGCTCGAAAGGCACAAAAAATATTAAGGGACGCAAAAATCGGAATAATTTCATAAAGTGTAGCGAACGAACTTGGCAAACGACCTGCGCGAAACACGCCGCCGCTACTAGTGCTACAGTGTTTTGCGCAAGTGCAACGCACCGGGAAGGGCGCGCGCAATGTGCGGTGTGGGGCGGTGGAAAAACGAAAGTGAAAACGTACGCGAGCGGAAAAACTTGCGCCCGGTGCCTACACCCAGTGCTCAAAGGAAGGCTTCCGCGGCGTAAAGGAACTGACTGTATGTGTGTTTGTGTGTGTATGTGTGTGCGTTTGTGTCGTTGTTAAAGGGTGGGCGAAAGGAGCCGATTTGTTTTGCATAGTTTTGGGTACAACAAACCATCAAAGGGCTTTGCTATGTGGGAAAGTTAGGGCCAAGTTTGATTTTTATATCTTAAATATAGAAGAAAATGTGGTAACACATCAAAGAAGATTGTTTTAGATTCAACAAGTTGCTATAAAATTGCTATAGTTTTGACGTTTTGTTAAATTAAGTCCCTAGTCACGCTTAGCGTCCTGTGTCAGGATTAAGTCATTATCTAACCATTTAGCTGTTTTTCTCTTTGTTCCACCGTTAGCCTAAACAATAAATGGAGAGCAAAGAATAGTGCATCGCGAAAAATCAACACCGAGTTCCGCGACTCGCGACCCGCCAGAAGAAACGGACGATCCGAACCTCGTGCGACCGAGTTCCCGCAATCCCATTCCTTGGTCGCCTAGGACTCGACTCTGGTGTGCGTGCGTGTTTGTGTGTGTGCGCGTACGAGTGTTTGTGTGTCGCATACAGGTACGTGTGCGTGTATCCTTTGGCGGGTTGTGTGTGAGTGTGTGTGTTCACGAATGAGGTAAAATGTTAGGACCTACCAAATGGAGACTCCTAACGATCGTTGCCGGTATACTGCTAGCCCATGCGATCGAGTCACCGACCAGTAAGAGCAACAAGCTAAATGCGCAAGTGCGCACCTTCACCAATCCCGAGCTCGGGCTGCGCATCGAACAGATCAGCCCGTGGAGTACGGGCCGGAACTTGCCGGCACGGAACCTGCTCGTCCCGCATCAGCTATTCTCCCGCGTGGACAACATCCGGTACATCGACAGCCGAACACCGAACAGTCGCCATCTGCAGAGTACGTTCGGGGCGTTCCGGTTAGCGGATGAAGCGCAACAGCCACCGCATGAAGCCGCCATACAGCGACGGCGTTCGAAAGCCTTTCAAATGCGCCGTTCGGATGAGGTGGCCGCTGACGTTGGTTTGACACTGGACCAGCAGCCAGGTGCATCGGTACTGCCCTCGCCCGAGCAAGAACCAATCTATCAGAATGTGAGTCGTGCACAGCGTCAACATCGCTACAAGATCATCCCCATCAGTTACTTTTACCGAGAGGAGGCTCAGTCGATTCCATCCGAACTGAAACCCGTCGGTCCTAGTCGACCACCGAAGGATACCGACAATGATGAGCCAGAGGTACCGGACTCAAGCTCGAAACAACATCAAGAGCAAGAGCACGGATCTCAGGACGGTGACGAGTATGCACGGTCCGATACACCCGTCATTGGAGCACGGCGATCGGGTTTCCAGTTCCCGGGACCACTAAAAGCAGCTACCGGGTTCACTCCCCAAGGGTACAGTGAGGAGAGTCTTACACTCGGTGACAACTTGGGACTGTTCCAGCAGCCTGTCAGTACTGCGGACGAGTATGGACCGGTCGATGGCGAACCTGCACACGAAGGTCGTGGAACGGATGAGTTCTCCCGCAGTCTGTACGCGAATCGTTACTTCCGGGACTTTAGCCGACCATCACCGATAGATCTGCGCCCGGCCGAGTCACTGCCTAGGCCAAGCCGTCTGATTGAATTTCCGGGAAACGTAAACGTTAAGCAACCGTTTCGGGATGATGTGACGAAGTTTGGTGATGTGTCCGGTCCAGTAACGGCCATCCAGCGCCCGTTTGGCGATGCATTCGGTGGAGAAGGCAAGAACTTCCGTACATTCGATCCGGCCTACTACACCGACAGCCCGTACCAACCCAACCGGGCACCGCCGTACTTCCCGGCCAAGCTGTACACTGAGCCGAACCAGAAGATTTATCAACCGCTCTGGAAGACCCGTTCTCCGCGTGTTGTCTTTCCGCAGGGTGATCTTGCCTCCGGTCCGTCCGGGTTTGGGGTAGACAATGTCGTCTTTCGGTGAGTATGCGTCCTTATGCTTTCACGCTATCTTGCGCGTAGTTCCGAAACAGCGTTAACGTTCCGTGCCTACAGGGACCAGAACTTCGGGTTGAACGAGCTGGCCGCCATCCAGGACGTGCGAAACGAGTTCAACCAGGACGACATCAACGATGAGCCGGCGACGACCAGCAAAGATCGTGGTAAGTGTCGACCACCCTTTAGCGTATCTCTCTCGACTTTCATTTTGCGTGTGCTCTTTTCCAGTCCTCTCTTTTGGCTTTGTGTTATCCTCCACTCTGTCTGTCTATCTACTAGAGGTGTTTTTTTGTTGGAAGCGGATTTTTCACGTCCTATTGTTCCGACCGCTGTTTCTTACGCCGCGAAACAAGCTCACGAACCGACGGCGTGGTTGTAAAGAATGTTGTTTTTCGTGTCATTTTCATGCAATGTTCACTCATTCTTTCTAAACCCTTGATCGGAGGCTGTACAGATTCTAAAGATGACTGTAATGGGTTGTGGCTTCAGCTCGAGATCATGCAACGATTCATCTCATCTCATTCTTATTCTTATTCTAAGTTGTTCTTTACTGGTTACTGATGTAGCTGTTTGAGCTATCCATTTTTGGGCCATTTGTGATAGGAAAAAGATCAAAATTGTTCATCTCTCTCATATCATTCATTCACCATTGGTAAATAATGTCACTTCTTTGGATTTCATAACTCATCTTCATCAATCATACACCAGGAAGGGTTCCTACTGTCCAAACGCTTCTTTCGCCCTATTTATTATTAAACCATTCTTCCAACATTGTAAAGTGTATAGAAAAATGAATTTCAACATACAAAATAGGCAACATACTACTCACTGCTGTCGATCGCTCAATGATTGCTGCTGGCATAACCATACAACAAGTGTTGAAAAGCTGCATTAGAACCAGAGCGAAACGCCATCACAAAGCCTCTTATGCTCGAGAGGTAGCAAAATAGGTTAAATGGCTTTTGTAAATACAAAACCTCATGTGTGTGTGTGTTGAGTATTGAACGAAACACACTAAACCAGGGTAGCGCCTTCTTACAGAAATCACGCTGTGTTTGGTGCAGTTTTTTTATGCCCTGCAATGTAAACCCTCGCATTAAACTTTTCATTTTCCGAAGGGAAATCCTGCTCCACTTGTCTCCCCCGGAAAACCCGCTCCCGTTCTGTCGAACTCCCAAAAGAGAAAATTAATCTTTGTAGCTTAATCTTTCCACCTCGTAAAATGGTGTTACAGTGTGAAGGCCCGGTACCTGCAGTTCAGTTTTCCTCGGGTGAGCGATCGCAAATGGCGTGAACTTTGTGTATCGAGTCCGCGTCTCAAGGGTACGAGAGAAGGTGGGTGGGGTGTGGGGGGGTGGGGTGGTTTTGGGAGGCTTTTCCGTCGCTGATTTCTTACACAACAACGCAGGCACTGGGGCTAAACCGACCAGCAGTCCAGACGGGTCCGTTGGCTGCATACGGCTGGTGGCAGCAGATTGCTTAAACACAGCGCGAAAGGCGTTATATTGCTACACTTAAAATACTTTCTCCGCATTCGTTTCGGGCGGATGGATGAACAACGCCGTGCGGTTGGGATGAAGAGTGAACAAAAAAAGCAGACCCACACACACACACACACACACACACTCACAAAGCACCAGTAATAACAAAAACAAACACAAAGAAACGTTCGATTGTTTAGTGTCTTACATTAAATGGATATACTCCTTTTATTTCTACGGCGAAACGGCAAACATTTGCCGAACGCTTTATGGATGTGTTATTTGGTAACAAAGAAACGATTTGTTTCCAATTTTAATCGAAGTAGTGGTTTTTGTTTGCCAAATGTGTTTATGGTTTGCCAGTGGTTGTTGAGATTGAGGAACTTTCATTGTGGAACCGTTTGCGGATAGCATACCGTGATTTTTACCATCAAAACTCTATTTTTTATTTCACCTAAATGTTGCACTTAAAGTTTTAAAGTTATGCTATTCACCGTATGTTCCGCATAATAACATAAATTGCTCACTCTTCCCGTATCCAAAGTAACGAGTTTCAAGCACACTGGCTGATAAAACAAATCCCACCACAGCGATCCCTCCCAAAGACTTCACGGATAGTTCCAACCATTTGTAGAATGGACCATCGTTAGCTCGAAAAAGGTTAAACTGCACTTTTACCGCTTCTCCTATTACACCATACATGTGCACCGTTACGTATCATCCCCAGGATGCAAACTATCTTCCATCACGATTATCTCCCCACATGAAACAAAGCTCTCTGCCTGGGAATCACTTCCCGCACAGCCATTTTGACGTCTCCCGGGTATCATTCTCGTGACATTCAGTGTCTCGCTGCAACGGATGCACTTACCCCGTTGCGGGTCCGTGCTGCATATCTCGTGCAAATGCGATGAACCCGGGCCCCACATTGCCGACGCCGACTCCGGCGAGGTCCGTTTCGCTCGTTTCGGTGGATAAAATATGGAGTGAAAGTTGCTATTTTGTCGTCGATGACGCGACGCCACCACCGTCATCCGACAGGGAAGAAAGACGGGGAGACGAACACAGCTGCAAAGCCCCGCTTGGCGCTCATCCCATCTCTCTCTCTCTCTCCCTTACTCGAGGAAACTGGTTCCGTGGGCAGCTTTTTCCAACGAAATCGTGACTGATTATGTCATCGGAACCGTTATCAGCTGCGGAAGCTGTGCTGGCGAAGATGGTGGAGTCGCTGCCCAGCGCCTCACGACATGTGTTCACGCCGGATGTGTATTATCGCACCATCGGGGTGCCCAATTCGATTCTTTTTCGTCCCCGTAAATTGGCTGCTTCCGATGTTGCGCTTGGCGAGCAGGTTTTTCTCTCGCCTTTTCTTGATTTGCTTTCTGTTTTATCTTGTACGCTTCTTTCCTTCGCTCGTTGTGGCGTTGTTTGCCGTGGCCACTACTCCACCTTCCGGATAGATGGCTACCGTTTGGGGCTTATTGATTTTTCCGGTGAAATTTTCCACTCCTCCCCTTGCATCACCGGGGATGCCTTCAGCTACACCATCGGTTTGGCGCATCATGTAATCATCGCACCAACACAGGACGCCCGTGGAGATTGGGAGGCCGTGATAAGCCGTGGAATCGAAACGAGTCGCTTATTAAATTATCCAAATACACTTCGCATTTCGTTTCGCAAACCATCGTCGGGCAGGAAGGTCCCACCGAAAAAAAATGCGCCCAAAACGCAAAGGCAGAATCCGGTCATAGTGGCCGGTCGGTGGATGGAAATGGGTTTCGCACCGAGTAAAACCATCGCCCCAGGCCATGGTGCTGCTGGCCGAGAGGCTAACTGGAACAAAGTGCTACATAAAAACATAATGAACGACGCGCAACAATAAATCGTAAAGCTTTTATCGGCCTTCTTTTTTTCTGTTTCGTTTGCCTGCTCGGGTTGTTTTGATACGCTTGCTGTGGCGCTCGTTGCGTAATGCTTTGGATGGTGTGTGTGTGTGTGTGTGTGTGTGTGTGTGCCATCTTTTTGTTTTTCTTTGCCGTTGGTCGGTACGAGAATGGCGATGCGCGTCATCATTGCAATTTAAGCTATTCTGACGCGTGAGGGCGGTTAAATTCTACCCTCTCTCTCTCTCTTGCCATCTCGCTCTATCTGCTTCTGTTTGAAGGAGAAGTTTGGTGAGCTTTCTGCGTGAAAGCTTCACGCAGAAGAAACAACACAAAAACTTAAACCAATTTATGACTTTCGAAGCAGTCCCGCTAGCGCTCGTACCATTTCGTTGTGATCCGTGGAAAATGAACTGAATTCAATTTTACTGAAACCCATAAAAGGGCCAACTGTAGGCACGATCGTGTGGCGATGACGAGATATGAAAAATTTAGTAAATCCCAAGTTGCGGCAAGAACTTCTCTATACGAAATCAATGCTGCCAGCTGGAGGGTGCAACCAATTTTTAAGACTTTTGCTCTCATTTTACGCGCGTGTCTTTAGTGAGGAGGTTATTAATTTCAGTAACCGTGTGCAGTGTAACTATTTGAAGCTGATGGATTTTCACACGTTGCTGATCGGTATGAAATGCGATTAAGTGAAAGCTGCTATTGCTCATGGAGTTGCAACGTAATAGTGGAAATAATCCAGAGAACCTACAGTATTGGACGACCCTTCAAATGAAACAATTTATAATACGGAAATTATAGGGTTTATTCTGGTCAACATTTACACTGTTATTTAAAATTCACTGCCGATGTTTAAGACGCCCTGTGATAAACTCTCAAAAATCACTTATTTTGACACCACTTTTGAAAAATATTGTTTGACTGTGAGCGCTTTGGTGAGACTCCCAACTTACTTTAAAAAGGGCTTGTTTGGGGTATTTTCACACGAAGAATCTCATACATTAATTCTGTAGCCAATCTACAAGGATCATAAATCTGAAAAATGCAACCATTTATTTTGGCAACAGCCATGACAAAGCCATCCCTGCTATCATCTAAAGAATCACCTGATAGATTTTTGGAAATAGGATTCAAGTAAAATGCAAACCTTTTTTAAGTAGTAATTTATAATCAAAGTCATTTAAATTTAGTCTTTGTATTGACCACATTAAATTTTTAGTTGAAAATACTAAAAATTGATTAGTGATGAGAGCATTTTTTTAACTTAATTTTGTTTTCTGCGTTCAATGATTCATCTTTATACTTGTAGTTTGTATTGTAACTCAAAATTTTATGATATTTTCAATACATAGAAACACGACTAAACATGCCAGGCATGAAGTCTTGCTATGCACTGTGAGTATTTTTCAATAAATTTCGGAATGAAACATTTTTTAATGGTTATAACCCTTTTGAAATGACAGACTTGCATGAGTTTCACCAAGAGTAATTATATTTAAATAGTTATAATAGAATAATTATATTTAAATAGTTTCCCTAGAAACCCAATGTCTTTAGTGTACTCACAAATATAACCTTAGGATAACACTAAGAATAAATTTTAAAAGAGATTTAACAATATTAAAATTATTTTAAACCCAGCTAAAGTAGGTTTACTAGACTTGGACTGTTTTAAATTTGGCATTTATTTCAACAAATTTAAGAACCCGTTACAGGAACAATTTCTCATGTATCATAATTATTTACGATGCGATCAGACAATTACTTAAAATTTGAGTTAAATTTTAGATTTTAAAGGTTTTATTTATCACGAGAGAAGTTTTAATATTCTTGTATGATAAAGAATGTATTTTTGAAGAATTTTTTAAATGGCCATTATGAAATGGAGCTGAAATGGGGCGACATGTGGCAGCCAATTATTTAGAAAAAAGTAGTAGAAACATTATACTTAAACGTTGATTTAAACTTTCCTTAAGGCCCGTTGAGGAAATTAAATAGCATGATATACCTTGCAAATGCTATACAGGCTTCGTGCAAATCAAAGTTTATTATCAATTCTATTGTTGGAGCTGACCATTTCTTAATCGGTCACATTAAACAATTGATGTATTTTTTTTTCAATCCTCTATTTTATGTCAATCGATGATGAAATATGGATAAAAAATTTTAGAAGACACAGAAATATGCTAACAGCTTTTACAACTTTGTTTAATTTTCTCCTAGATCAATATGGATTTTTTATGTTTCATCGCATCTGATGCTCAATGTGCTTTGGTAAATAAGAAAATATTGAACAAGTATAAATTATCAAGAATGCCACTCAGTAAAACCATAATAACATATGGAATATAAACTTGATACATGATACAAAAATAGTATTCTACCAAGCACAATTGGTTCAATATCTATCTGGATATCTAACTGGATTGGATAAGATCATATTTCTCTTAGGTACTTCAATAAACACGAACGATATGGAACACCTTCGGAAACTGTTTCTTTTTTCCCGATTGGCGTAACGTCCTTTCTCTGTCTCTCGCTCTCAAGCTCAAATTGGTGAAATGCTAAAGCTTCATTCACTACAAGGAAGCACACAGCATCCCGCTCACAAACTCACGCAAAAAAAAAGGCTCGCTTGGTACAAATTAGCGATTCAGTTCCGGAACTTACCGGCGCCATTCGATCACATAAACAAGGCCACTTCTGACGCATAGCAAATCGAACGTGCAATCCTGCTTTGCTGTTGGTTGTGTTTTCCCTTGTCTCTTTCTTCCGCTCTGAACACTCACTTTTTTGCCGCACGGTTGCATAATGTTTGCCCGAGGCATTTGTCACGATTTCGAGCGCGCGAACGCCTTTCGCGGAAGAGTTACAGGAAAAACCTATGATAATAAATAAATAAATACACCATCGTTGTCGCTCGCCGTTTGCGACCCATCAGCTTCACAACATAGAGTGTCCGTAGTGGCAAAAAAAAGACCAACGCTCGAGGAACTGCTGGCACTTGTGGCACGCGGTACTTAACGTCCGTACGGCACAGTTTTCTGCTCCGTTGTGCAAAGCCCACGGGAAGGAAATGGGTCGTTATCGGGTGATGGAGAATAGTTTTGCGCGCGCCCTGGTCGCGTATGTCGCCCTCTCCTGTCCGGGAAGCAAAGGGGGAAGAGAAAGGAATGCAGTTTTTTTTGTAGCGTTATCTTTCCCGATTTTCTTTCGTATGCTTCGATCGTTATAAAACTTAATTAAACTTTCGCTCTTTAAGTGCACAACAACGGCGTTCAAGAGCCTTTTCGACTGACGGCTTCACTACGATGTGGTACCGATCGAGCAAAAGCGATAAAAACCTATACTTTGCAAAATTGCATCCCGTCGAAAAGGAGATCGCATTAAGCGGGCGTGCTACCGGTTTATGGCAAGGCCGGAGCATAAATTGCTATCCGTTAATGATTTTATTGCAATTGCACAGGAGATTAAAATCAATCAGGAGGAAGCTCGAAAAATAAAACATGTTTTGCATTACGGTGTGTTGTGTACGAATTATTTTTATTTTCTTGTGACAGTTTAAGGTAGTTGCAAGAATATAATGTCTACAAAATCTATAAAATTTTCATGTCCTATTGCCAAATGCAATTCATGAACACGTACTTTTTAATACTGGACGTAATCAAAAAACAAACTTACTATTCATGTGAATAAATGATCCTTATTCTTGCGAAACATCGCTAAACACCAATGGCAACCCAATCTATGTCGATTCCTCCGTCTCCTCCATCCCACCATCCCCTTCCTCATGTATCAGTGCACGTGCGAAGACACTATTGCTTCTCATCTCTGGTCACCTTTCCTGACGGTTTCTGTACCAGAATGGATCGGTTTAAGCTCGGAAAAACCGGTCCCCGTGGAACGGACAGCTCGCGGAAGGGTCAGTTAAAAAGAAGGAAAGAAAAACAAACTCGATGCCGGTCAGTTTCGGGCAGACGGCAGCCTGCAGGGAAGGATGGAAAAAGAGTAACCAAACAGCAAATGAAAGTGAGAGTGATTCGTGAAAGGAAGCACGCGCGACGATACGGGGCGTCGCGGAAAGTGAGCGGTTGTTTGACCCTACATGGAGAAGGTAACACAAGCAGGACGCACCGGACGGCGGTGAAGACGAAACAAAAGCTGTTTATGTAATACAAAACCCCATCGGCCATCGAGCTTCACCATTTCCTTTGCGAATGCACGCACGCACGAACGAACGATGTGCAATGTTCCGTTTAATCGAACAGGTCGGACATTCAACCGGCCGGACGAAACGAAAGGGAAGCGATGGGATGCTCGTGTGTGCGTGCATGCGTGTGTTTGTTTGTTTATGTTTTGCACAATCGAAAGGGAATTGTAACAAACACACACACACACACACACATACACACATCGAACCGGTTTTATCTGAACCATGATTATGCATTGTCTAGTGCTACGTCATCTCCACAAAAGAAGACCAATTGGACCCATTGATTCCTGGCGCTGGGAATATGTTTGGGTAGTGTTGCGAATAATTTATCCCTGGTTAGGATGTTTTGATGACCGAACGAAGACCATCAATGGAACACGTGGAGATCAGACGCTGGACGAGCCAGGTAGCACCGAGCAAATAGCCACTTCAAATACATTTTTTGGATTCTTGACATTAAATCGTTCAAAGTTTTGATGGAAAATAAATGAAGTTATAAGATATAAATGGTTATAATTTCGTCAATAATGTTTAGACCACAGTATGCGATAAAGATAGCTTAATAGACTAGAGCCTCATGATAGTAGAGACCAAGACGCTGTCATAAAACAAATATCGACTGATTTTTTAGAATTTTTCATTCGATCGCCCTGTGTACTAGTGATCTTCCGATTTTATTCATGTTCATTTGTATCATGTTTGGAATGCATTGACAAAATGACAGTTAGAAATAAATTAGTTGAAGATTTGTCCTTATAAGGAGTTTATCCCTCAGTAAATGAGTTGTTCCTTCTGCATAAAATTAAAAACATCCTATCAGGAACAGATTTCGGCCACCATACAGTGTTAAGAGACTCTTCAAAATCAGTCAAATCTGACGCGAAACACTGAAATTTTTGTAATTGAAAGCTTAACGATGAACAATATCTTTTATTTGTGTTTTGTTTTACAAAACTCGCCTTCTGTAATTGAAATGAATCGTTCCGAATGAGCTTCTAATGATATTTATGAAAAACACCGTTTCGATGGTGGTCTCAACAGCAGTCAATTAATTTTTTTGCATAGTTTTAACGGAAGAGTGTAGAAAAAAGCTAAAAAATTATTAGTTAAGGCTCAGGACATGCTAAAAATTTAAACTGCAGTTGCAGACATCCATGGCTAAGGCTCGAGTCAACTGTGCGCGAACCACCCAGAAAACGTTGGCAATATTTACTTATCATGATTATTACATTGATTTTAAAGGTAAACCTCTGTTTTAATGAACACTTTATGTGAGTACTAGAAAATGTGAAACATTTTATGTATCCTTAGAAAGTAGGATACGAATTTTTAATGCGGTTGCTAAAAATCTATTTCGGTCTTGGACTTCTATATTTGTTCTTTGAAACCGATGAAAAGTAGCCAATTAAATGATAGAAATTTTAATCAAGAATCCTAAAGATGACCATTTGCTCGGTGCTGTACTCGCAAACACAGACGACAAGCCAAGGTGTTCTTTATCCACGCACGACACACGAAAGACAAAACCCAAAAACACGCGCATCAACAGACCGTAAACAACGCAACAACAGCAACATCAGCAACATAGAACCACATCGCAACAATAACTAACTCCCGGACTCCAATCTAGTCGGTGGTGACGGTGGTAACAATCGCGGTGTCAGAAGCGAGCTACAGTGCCAGCACGAGGGTGGTACGTGTGAGTTCTTCCTGCTTTGCTGGATGTCCGGCGGTTTGCTGCAGGGCACGTGCGGCGGAATGCTGAAGGGTTGCTGCCATCGAACAGCCAAATCGGCCAACATCGGCATCGATGCGAGTACGGCCGTCGACCTCACGAACGTGCCCGCCCTCGAGTACGGTCCGGTGCAGAATGATCCCAGTGAGTGTGACTTCAATCGAAAAATAAAAAAAAAACCAAACAAAATCTGCACCGATTCGTGCTGTGTGACGTTTCGCGTGCTTTGGGTGCGAGTTTGAGTTTGTCCCCCATTTTCCATGGTTTTATCACCCAACCCAACACACATACACACGCAAACTACATCCTCCCAGACCCCAAGCCACAAATGGATTCCCGGTTATAGGTAGTGTCCTTACTGTATCATGTCCGGCTTTAGAGCTTCGCACGTGACGCACCTTCCCAGCGGAATGACGGTGACACATAGCCACACTAGACAGAACCTTAACAACAACGGTGGACTGCTGGGGTTTTCCAGTAAACTTAAACACACAAGGAAATCGTTGGAAATAATCTGGACGAAGGTTGGGTTGCATGCGGTTATGTGATGGAGTATGGAGAATAACTTTAAGAAAATATCAAGCGTATTGAATTGGTCCTTACTACATTGTCACGGCGAAATTTATACCAAGAAACTAGAATCTTCATTATGCCATCGGTTGTTAAATGAGCCCTTCCCAATTACAGTCACCCTAATCGATCCTTCATTAAGGACATCGCTAAGATGAGGAAAACTGGAACACCAATGTGCCACTCATTAGTTCTTTCAAAAGCGATCTCTTGCTGTCCCCGTGGAAGCGCCGAGAAACATATCCATTTTCTTCTTTAGGCGCCATTACGTGAGCGCCCGACCGGGTGCCGAGGTGTCCCAATCGTTGGTGGAACGGTAATGAAACCGATTTGACATCACTTTGGCTAAAGCGATAGCGATTTGGGCAGCGCCCGAAGTTATCTAACAAGGAAAGCTTTCTCTTCTTCCCCACGTTGGCACATCAACTCCATCGCCGTAACTGTACGGTGCGGTTTAGTAATTGTCACAGAGCACAGTGATCGCAGTTGGTCAGCGGGTGTTGTTCGTTGTGATCGTTTGAAATTACTTTCACGCGCCAAAGTGTGATGGTGCGATTGGTTGTAAGCCGATTGGCCGAGCGAATTGCAGGTGGTCTTTGACGGTTTGTTGCACTGGAACATAAAGTTTAAAAAGTAACAAACACGATCTTATGTTGAGAATGATTCGTTCATGATCGTTTCTTTATACTTTAATATTAACAGAAACTGTTGAAATTCTGATACTTTTTAAAACTTATTTCTTTTAAAATTCTCGACTTACTGCTTTTGAATGTAATAAAAATAGTTGGACTAGAGTTGTATGGCTCTTGGTTATTGCTGAATGAGCATCTCGAACTCTTCTTTACACCACCATTTGTAAATAAGTACTAATGTAAAGTGAAGATCGAGATTTTTAGTTATTCTTTGATCGTGTAATATAATGTCTAAATGTTTAATACATAATTGAACTGTAATAAAATCATATTTATCTGCACTTTAGATATAATAACCTACTAACAAACATATTGTTTAACACGCACACACACTAGCATACATAAATCTATCCAAAACCATTCTACTCAAGGTACAAACATCTTCATCACATCAACACTCACGTCCCTCTCTTACTGACAGACTTTTTCACTTGTTTCCTGTGTTCTTAAGCTTTCTTGTGGCTCACAGTACTCACTTTCATTGTTATTGATTGGGTTTTTCTTTTGTTTGTTTTCCCCATGTGTTTTATTTCCCCACTCTGCACATTCGTATGACAGGCTAAAGTTTGTTTGTTTGTGTCGTGAAGACAGTTTTATCTGCCGAATAAACCAAGTCTTTGCCATGAATTTAACATCTTTTTGGTTTCGTTTTCTTTTTTCACTCTCGTTTCATCGCCCTTGGGGAGCACAGGTTGCGGAATATCGTTAGCAAAGCAGACAGCCCAGCGGCGGATCGTCGGTGGAGATGACGCAGGATTCGGCTCCTTCCCGTGGCAGGCGTACATCCGGATAGGTTCCTCAAGGTAATGTTGTCCTTTCTTTTAGCTTCCGTTTCAAGTCTCACCGTGTACGGTGTTCTCCACCCAAATCCCTTTTTGTGTTTAACCCGTTTATGTATCTGTGTTTCTGTGTATCTTTGTGTGTGTATACAATGCGCTTAAGCCGGACGCAAAATTTATGGTAATGCACTTTTGCTCCATTTCGAGGCACGCAAAACTGTAGCCTTTCGCCAACAGTTTCGCTTGTGCAAGAATAAACCAAACTTTGTATGGGTGGTTTTGTGGTTAAGTTTCAGCTACTTGCAAAAGAGTCGAAATCCCGGGAGAAAATAATGTCAACGGTGGCAACACTTTTACATGACCCACATGAACGAAACCATGTAAAATGGCCTCTGACACCGTTTTCGGGTTTGGTTTAGTTTCTCGACCCCTTCGGGTGAAATCTTGCCCTCCCTCACCGGTCGGCGCCGGATGCTGCGAGAAGAAAGTGAACCCTCTCGGCTCGGAAATCGAAAGTTTCGAGTGCTTTTACTTTTGTACACCGCGTACAGCGCCCACGCCCGCAGTGACCGACTAAATTCAGCCAAATCTGCCACGCCGGGTCAGGCGAGTGTAGCAACAGCAGGGAAGGCAAGGTAGCGAGATTGAGCTACCCGGGACCTAGGACACAAACAAATGTGGAACAGTGCGGGTGGAATGTGATGAAGCAGATACAGGCACAGACAGTCAGCTGACACGGATTTACTGCAAAACGGTTGTCTTGTGGCACACCGAGGGCCTTCATTTGCATTTCGATACGGGGTGCTTGTTTGTTTGTACACTCACCCGACCACCCCGGCTAAAGGTAGGCCGGATAAACGCGTCGGATCGTAGCGAGAAAGCGGTGAAAATGCTTCCGTACGGTGCTGTCTTACCCAATGGGAGGAAGTTGAATCAGTAGAAAATTACTTCAATTAAGTAAACAGTTTCGATTGCATCAATCGTACGAGCAACTAAACTATTTTGCTTCCAACCGTCGGAGCAAACCCGGAAGATACCGAGTCGGCTTAGATGGAGGCTTTCCCTTTGACGGTGGGTGTTTGATTAATTTGCGCAAGTTGTGTGCCGAGCGGTCGAGTGTGGCTCTATGAGATCATTATTGTGAACAAACATATGAGAAGTGATAGCTACAAGTTGATATGAAAAATTAGCAGCATGATTTCATAGCAAACAATGTCCCGTACAAATATTTGGCGAGAGAAGACCAACAAGGAATAGTGGATTTGTGAAGGCTAAATGTCAAGCAGCATCGAAAAGAAGTACCGATGGTTAACATGTTTGATGCGACGACGTTATCAAATAAAATATTGTTTTATCTCAATTATTTTGTTTCGTGAAAAAGCTCACCCTTAAGATAGTGTTCTACTTATGTTTGTACTTCATGTGTTAATCAGTTGACAAACTATATAAATAGTCGGTTAGAATAAACAGTTACAGAAAATCCAATAGGACCAACTAATTTTGTAAAACTGCAAAGTTGAGGTTATGCTGCTGATGTTCAATATCCCAGCTAAGATTTGTTGTAACAAATTGGTCAATCAATCAATCAAGAATTCGTTTCTATATCCTTATTTCACCATCCTAAACCATCCTAACGAAAACAAAATCACTATAAAAGGTTGGGATGGTCACTATAAAAAGTTAGGAAGTTAGTTGCTGATGTTCTGCTATGTGGTCTTACTATATTATACTTAGAGTAAAAGTCGACTTAGTCGACATAGACGATCTCATTCTAAATCTAAAATACATCCTTCGGTACAATTCAGTACAATTCGGGTTTTATTTGTCACATAATCAATTTATTATTTGGTAGGTTTTTTATATCTCTCATAAAGTCGCTTTTCTCTAATTTTAAAGTTATAACTTTTTGTAGTTGTGTTACGTAGTATTAATCGAAAATTGTGCTACCTTAATGTTGCTTAATAATCAACTAACACAGATTCTTCTTACTTCCCATCAAAAGACTTCCAACGTTTAAATACGATAGTTTATACTTTACCAGACAAAAACGAGGGACCAATCTGCCAATGATGCATCCTCTAACGCCACAGCACTCCAGGGTGCCAGATCCTAAGGATGACTTTCACTTCATGCACTGCAGATAAAACCGACATAATCAAATCATAAGCAAAAAAAACCTAATCAACGTCCGCCGATGATGCAGCCGATCCCTTAGCGCGGTAGAACCTTGGTTGACGCGACCAATTATGGCTTCGATGTGCAACAATGGTTCGAAACAGATGCCTCCTGTACCGGTGCCGCCCTCTCGTTGCAGCTGCCAATTGAAGAGGAAAATTTCATTACCATAACCACTAATTAACTCTCACCAGTATCGGGAGTTACTCGTCGCCGTCGTCGTTGTTGGTGTCGTCTTGATCGTGGTCGTGATGCCTTTGATGGTTCCCTCACAGCTTCCACGCGTTTGGCTGGCGCGTGAAGTCGATTCTTCGTCAATCTGTGAACGTTGTGTTTTTGTTTCGTTATCGCCATTAATCAGTATGTTGTTGTTACTAATCATTAACTAATTCTCTAACATGTTTTTTGTTCGCTTCTTTTTTGTTTTTCCCCACCCTATTGTGTCTTCACCTTCTATTTTCTCTGTCTGAACTCTTCTTACTGGGATGTTGTCGTGCTACTTGCTGTCCTTTGTTTTTGTTTTGTTATGGTTTCTTAATTTTCACAATCTCTTCCATTCTCTGTACTGTTCCGTTGTACCAAACGATGGCTCGATGTTTCTTGGTTCTATGGCACCATTTCGCCTTCTCCATCGGACGCACTCCGCACTCAATGTTGCAACGATTCTCCTTTCGCTTCCCCGATCGTGTGCGTGACCGATCGCTGATCCCACCTTCCCCTACCGTTTCCTGTCCCGGGACAAACCTATGGGTTCTGCTTGCACCCTTTTCTTTCCGACACACTCTAAAACCACCAGGTCTATGCTTTCCAGATGTGGGGGTTCGCTGATTTCGCGGCGTCACGTGGTGACCGCGGGCCACTGCGTTGCGCGAGCGACCCCACGACAGGTGCACGTGACCCTCGGCGACTACGTGATCAACTCGGCGGTCGAGCCCCTGCCGGCCTACACCTTCGGCGTGCGGACGATCAACGTGCATCCGTACTTCAAATTTACACCCCAGGCCGATCGGTTCGATGTGGCCGTACTGACGCTGGAGCGGACGGTGCACTTTATGCCCCATATCGGTAAGACCTCTCGTCGGGGGTCAGTTTCACTTTTTAGCTTTGTGTGTGTGTGTGTGTGTGGGTTTGTGTTTCTTCCATTTCTCTTCAGATTCAGCGGATTGTGTAAAAGGATGCTAATTTTCGAAACGAGTCTAGTGAAAGGAAAGCAGATCATCTCTCGCAAGAGTGCACCATATCTGGATTGACCCGAAGGAAAAACGTGAAACTGACCCTCGGCAAAAATTGTACCCTGTCCATATAATGCTTGTATCCTTTCTTTGTCTTCTTGATTCATCCAAAAACCCTTCTACTATTATCTTAATTTTTAATCACATCTCCAACTAGGGATGTACTTCCATATCTTCCTAGTTTTGATAAAAAAAGTATCTTCATTTTCACACAAATTCGATCGATTTTTTTACATCCCCGTTTTTCTCTTCCAACCATTTGTTTCCCCTATTTCTCGGTGCCAAATCTACCCTGCGTGGTGTCTATCTAACTGAATCTCGCTACGGAAACAAACAAACAAACGAATCCTTTACGAAAACAAAACTTCTCTTTCGACACACCGGAAACAATCGACCGGATTGGCCCACTGACTGTATGTACGCTGCTATCTGCTGTTTTCCGTGCACGTCAGCCCCCATCTGTTTGCCGGAGAAGAACGAAGATTTCCTAGGAAAGTTTGGTTGGGCGGCTGGCTGGGGTGCGCTCAATCCCGGTTCGCGGCTGAGACCCAAAACGCTACAGGCGGTCGACGTCCCGGTGCTTGATAATCGGTAAGTTGCAGAAAATGTTATCGGTTCTACCAGTAGAAGAGCATTGTTTTGAAGCTTTTGAACTGAACTGAAGATTTCTGTTATGTACTGGGAGCCATATTGGATATTAAATATTTTCGGATCGGAATAATAATGATTTTACGCAGAAAATGTATGAGATTCTTCTTTAAAGTTTCGCTTTACATTATCCAAAACTTTAACACAAAACATCTCGTTACAAAGTTTAGCTTTTTTTAGAATCTCCTTACAACTTTAACAAATCCCTTTTAACTAATCAACTTGCGTCCATTCAATCCACCACACCAGGGTTTGCGAACGATGGCATCGCTCGAATGGCATCAACGTTGTCATCTACCCGGAGATGCTGTGCGCTGGATATCGAGGCGGTGGCAAAGACTCCTGCCAGGGTGACTCCGGTGGTCCGTTGATGCACGAGAAGACTGGCCGATGGTATTTAATCGGTGAGTAAGACAGTACTGCGGGAGGGTACAAAAAGCACCACACAGACCGGCACTAACTATCGCAATTTTACACTTCAACAGGCATCGTATCCGCGGGCTATTCCTGTGCCACCAGAGGTCAACCGGGTATCTACCATCGGGTTGCCAACACGGTCGATTGGATATCGCACATTACACAAATTTCGACGTAAGCCTTCCGGTAACATCCTGCGCCGAGAACACAAGGCAACCGTCCTCCGTTAAAGAGCGCATACAGAGCATTAAAGTCACAGGAATCGTTGACGAGAAGGAACGACCGTTACGAAAGGAATGCATCGGGTCCGCAAGGACGCTAGAACCAGGATTCTCCAGTTTCTACAACTTCAACCAGTGCGCGATTTTCAGCTTTCGATGCAGGATACGGAAGGATGCACACTATCAGCCGCTGGTGGGATTAATTTATGAAACATTTATTTATTATACTGCCCTCGGTCTACAAGACTCTTTCATTTGCCCGTTCAATGTGACAATTTCAATAGTAAAAGCGGATCGAAGGTCGGCAGTAGTAGTAGCAGGAGTCAGCAGCATGCTAAGCTTACAACAGCAGCAAAAAAGTACCATAAAAACCTACGACAAAAAAAAACCTAAATAACACACAAAGCCACCAACGCACACAAAAACACGCGCACGCAGTGAAAATGTGATATGTAAAAAGTGACTATAATCGCTTAAAGAAAACCCGCATCCTGGCGTGGAAAAATAATGAGACCCCGGGGATGACTGTTTAGGTACTGTGCGAGAGAAGAGAAAAACCCTGTTGTATAAAACAAAAAAGACAAACAGTCTACGATTATCACCAAACTACGATAGACGGTGGAGCCAAGCACTGTTCGGTAATGGTGTACTATCGTATACGCTAATTACACGTTTCTGTGAAACTGTACAATTAGCACGGTACACAACCATAAATGTTAACATTGAAGGATAAAACGAAACGAACGAAACAGTGTGCGTACGTTATATGAAGCTATATATAAAGCTAAATGTGTATAATCCCGCCGCGTTGTGAATATGGGATGATTCCCGCGACTTCAGCTGTGCGTTAAATGATGCGCATTGTAAATATTACTTTTATTCTGCTGCCAGTACTGCTGGGAAATTGGAAAATAAAAATACGTGTGTAAGGAAGCATCACACACTAAGCGTCACAATAAAACAAAACACACGCAGAGACAAGGTGTATACGTTAAGAGAAGTGCTTTAGCTGCAAAACAAAAAAGGGACAAATGGAGTAAAAGAATCTAGTACATGCACAAGAAACCTTTAACGTACGACGCTCAGAAAATTAGCATAGGGTAAGCGAACGATTTTGTTCGCTTTGTGTGTTTGAAACCAACGGCCACATACAGGTAGCGGCAAAGCACACACGCACACACATAGCGGCTAGGGATGTTTTATGTAAAAGCTTATGTTACCACGACGAAAGACAAGTCACGAGACTGTGCTGTGTGCGCAAGAATTTGAGCTCAGTTTGTTTTGCCTGCTATTTACTTACCCTCACTATCCCATCACCTGACAACCACACACCCGCATACGACACGGTGTTCCGGTTTAGCAAAAAAAAAAAGGATTTTGTTTTCTGTTTTGTTGCGTAGGAATATTTTGTAAATTTATGTGTACCGCGTAGAAGCAGCAAAATCAAAATCGCTTACTAAAAATAAAAGGTGAATACAAAAGCGAACTCACACAAAAACAAACAACTAGCAAACGTACAGCGCTACAGTTGACCTTTTGTACATGAGGATGAGGAGCCCTAAGAGTACGGTACCGGTAACACCGAAAGATGTAGCATACTTTTAGCGGACTTCACGGCAATAATGTTTTGTTTTTAGATAGCTATTGAAGAATTTTTGTTTTTTTTTTTGCTTCTCTCAAATGAAACCTCGTCAGAATAAAACTAAAATAAATACAGCAATGTATCCTGACAGAAAGTTTTCGCAGTGAACGGTGTGTTTTAGCTATAATGTGGAAATTGGATTCAAAATTATTACAATCCGAAATTTATACATTAGAGCTGGGCCAGAAAAGGTAGTGACTTAAACTACAGATGCTGCCATATAACCATCGATGCTGGCCACAATATTGACACGGTTATGAAAAAACGATAACCAACCGGAATTCTTTGCAATACGTTGCTTTATTCGTCTTAGACCAAAAATTGTCCGCTAAGTGTTGTTTGTTCGCTGGTTCGTTTTCTACTGACTTACTTCTAGGGCAGGCGCATCTTGGCCCTTTTCTCTCTTTCTCTCTCTCTCTTGTTCTACTACTTCCCTTTCCCTCCAACCTCTCTCTGACAGGTGGTTGGGAACCCTACAAAAGTTTCCAACAGACGCTGTTTCCGCGAACATAAAGGCCACTTTTGCGAGCGTTCCTCAAGCACTCAACTCTGCTGGAAAACTATATACCATCAGCTTCGTCTTCGTCTATATACCATAAAGCTTCGTTGCTTTATTCGTCTTAGACCAAAAATTGTCCGCTAAGTGTTGTTTGTTCGCTGGTTCGTTTTCTACTGACTTACTTCTAGGGCAGGCGCATCTTGGCCCTTTTCTCTCTTTCTCTCTCTCTCTTGTTCTACTACTTCCCTTTCCCTCCAACCTCTCTCTGACAGGTGGTTGGGAACCCTACAAAAGTTTCCAACAGACGCTGTTTCCGCGAACATAAAGGCCACTTTTGCGAGCGTTCCTCAAGCACTCAACTCTGCTGGAAAACTATATACCATCAGCTTGGTTGCCCGGAACAGCTGATCGACTGGTAGCGCTTATATCTGAGCAATTGCAATTAACATGCAAAAATGGCAATTGCAATGCAATTAATCGCGGAGCATTAATACTTCTTCAGAGGTTCACAAGGAAGTAGACTCCTTACACGTGCTCTCCCGAACGAGGGCCATCTTTATATGTTGATGATGCAAAAATCCATCTTCCGCCAGTTTACCAGCTACGTTCAGTTCTCGTGCGTGAAGATTATGTTGTAAGTGACCGTTACGAGCCTAACTTGATGCTCGCAACATTTTAAATACTATCCGTTGTGTGAGTCCTTGCGCTCATTGGTCAAACCCAGTGTTGATGTAAGAAGAGGGAAAGATTTATAAACATTACTATCATGAAATTAATCACACTCAAAATGAAAGTAATCCAACGCGATTTGAGAAATGAAAGCGCGTTGCACTTGGAAAAGATTTACCACCACTGAACGGAGTACGCCTGAAAGTATGCAATCTTTAATTATGGCGTATCTTTTTTATAGCGCCAATATTCAAATGAAACCAATCCTATCTGTATTTGTTAATGCACCGCGTTTCGTTTTCAATTAACTATTACGAAAAATAGGAATGTTATAATGTTACTACACTTTGCTGTAAGGGGCTCATTGCTTCTGTGATTTCTATTGTATTGTAAATAGTATACACGCGCATTATTAAAAAAAAAACCATTCATTATTCATTCCAACAGCTTCCTGTTGGATAGATTAACAAAAAACAACCTGTACCCCTTATTTATGTTCAACAAACAATGTTAAAAATTGCTCCGCATTCTATGATGGAAACAGCCCATTACATACATTACATTGGCAAAACTATTATCCAGAATGTAATTATACATTCCCCTTTTGTTGTTTTTTTTTTTTGCTTTCCACTATACTCGCATTTTAACAGTTCTGCTCATTAAAAATTCATGATTTTACATCACCCAACCGGGAATGTGATTAAAACTCCAGGTTCCTGACAACAAACCTCCCGCGAGCTCACTAATTGGTTCCATATGCGCGCGTTGTCCTGGCGCTCGGTGCCGGATGTATGCGCGAAATGGAATTTGCAACCGTGTTTACCGTGAGTGCAACCATCAACGCTTCTCGTTGGCCCAATTATTTTAAATCATTTTGCTACACATCCACCCCAGCCAACCCACCGGTGGCCATTCCACCACAGCCGGTAAAAACAACACGAGTCGCGCGAAATCAAATTCCCCAAAAATTCAATCCCAAAGTGCACGTTCCGTGGTTAAAGGTAGTGGAGAGCACTACACGCTTCCCGGGCAATCGATTTACCCACTTTATGGCAGCTGTATCAATCGGCCGATCATACAAAATTGGGCGAAGAAAAAAAAAGATGCAAGCGAAAAACGCGAAAAACACTCTAGCACCTTGTCAGAGTCGTTCCCAATTTTGAGGGTCCGTAGCGGTCCATGGTCTTCCGTGGTCTGTACTGCCGGCTGAGATGATGAAGTTTTCGGAATGGATTTGATTACAACCTTGTGAGGCTGGCGAAAAGCGACCTTGTCGAGGTTTTATTGCTCAATTTTATCCCGCGATGAAAATGGCGAAGGGAGAGAGACAGCAAAAGGCAAAGTTAAAAATCTTGGTCATTCGTGCTCGGGACAGAAACACCAACCCACCGAGATACTAAGCGGCGCCCTTTTCTTTCACCAAAGACCCACCAACACGGGTCGCATCCGGCTACGTTTAACACACAGACACACACCGCTTGCTCCTCACCGCAACACCCTTCCACAACACATCCTGCTCCTCTAAACGAAACCTACAGTTTATGAGCACGATAATGTACCTCCCTTACTCCTTAGCCGTCCCTTAACCTTCCCATCGGATGAAGAAGGTGGATGGAATTGTAAAAAGCGATTATCCCCGGATGGCTTTCGGGGAGAGTCGGGTTGTTATTATTTTTATTATTGCGAAGCCCTCGGCGAGGCCAAAGGATCCGCAACGTTGATTAACCCTGTGCACCGCGTGTCAGCGAAAGGAACCGGATCTCGCGATGACCTCCGCGTGCGTGTGATGTAAGGTGCCCGCGCGGGAGTGTGTGTGTGTGTGTGAGAGTGGGTTGTAAAGCTGACCTTTGCTTTGTTTTGCGGTTTCTTCGCACCGGTGGCCATTCCACCACAGCCGGTAAAAACAACACGAGTCGCGCGAAATCAAATTCCCCAAAAATTCAATCCCAAAGTGCACGTTCCGTGGTTAAAGGTAGTGGAGAGCACTACACGCTTCCCGGGCAATCGATTTACCCACTTTATGGCAGCTGTATCAATCGGCCGATCATACAAAATTGGGCGAAGAAAAAAAAAGATGCAAGCGAAAAACGCGAAAAACACTCTAGCACCTTGTCAGAGTCGTTCCCAATTTTGAGGGTCCGTAGCGGTCCATGGTCTTCCGTGGTCTGTACTGCCGGCTGAGATGATGAAGTTTTCGGAATGGATTTGATTACAACCTTGTGAGGCTGGCGAAAAGCGACCTTGTCGAGGTTTTATTGCTCAATTTTATCCCGCGATGAAAATGGCGAAGGGAGAGAGACAGCAAAAGGCAAAGTTAAAAATCTTGGTCATTCGTGCTCGGGACAGAAACACCAACCCACCGAGATACTAAGCGGCGCCCTTTTCTTTCACCAAAGACCCACCAACACGGGTCGCATCCGGCTACGTTTAACACACAGACACACACCGCTTGCTCCTCACCGCAACACCCTTCCACAACACATCCTGCTCCTCTAAACGAAACCTACAGTTTATGAGCACGATAATGTACCTCCCTTACTCCTTAGCCGTCCCTTAACCTTCCCATCGGATGAAGAAGGTGGATGGAATTGTAAAAAGCGATTATCCCCGGATGGCTTTCGGGGAGAGTCGGGTTGTTATTATTTTTATTATTGCGAAGCCCTCGGCGAGGCCAAAGGATCCGCAACGTTGATTAACCCTGTGCACCGCGTGTCAGCGAAAGGAACCGGATCTCGCGATGACCTCCGCGTGCGTGTGATGTAAGGTGCCCGCGCGGGAGTGTGTGGGTGTGTGTGAGAGTGGGTTGTAAAGCTGACCTTTGCTTTGTTTTGCGGTTTCTTCGCTGCTGCAGGTGACGTCATTATAGCCAGTTCAAACGCACCACATCAAAACCGTTTTTCATGTCGCTTTGCCTAAGCTGGTGCTGCGAAAACGGTTGGCTAGAAAGAAATCGTGACATGAGGCAAAGCATGTTTCGTCTGCTGAAAACATCCACCCTTTTCCATGCGGTTATAAATCAACAAATCTCTTTTCCCGTTGGCGGTTGGCACATGGAACCTTTTTTTTTTTTGTTTTTTTCATCGGAATCAATTCAAAAGAGCCGAGCCGGTGAGGACTTCGCTATCGAGTGCTGCCGTTTGTCTAGTGGGAGGGTCGATCATAAATTATGTATCGATCGTTCCCTTCTGCGTTGATGTTGATGCAGGGAGGATAATAATAATCAGGGTAGTAATGAATGTCAACTGTCCATTTCATCTTGACACTCAACGTACGGATCGTAGCTCGGATCGTTCGATCGCTACCGGGTACCGGGTGGCGGACTGTTAACGAGCAGTAAGGATGCAACGTACATGCGTCCGCGAGCCAGAGGTGAGTTCGTGTTTCTTTCCTTATTATAAAGCCATCACTCATCACCCGCCGTGGATCGTGGGCAACGTGCGCGAAGGCGTAGCACATGATGCCAAGCTGCGAAAGCGTCGACAAAGATGGGAGCGACAAGAACCTCTCGCGTGGATCGAAGCCACGTACAATGTTGCAGAAACGCACGTGTTTCGAGCGGCACTGATCGAGCGCAATTGTATGTCCATCCAGGGGAAAGTGAGATTGAAGTTGGCTGAATGTTTGAAGGATCTACAACAGCGTTGAAACACCCTTAATTATAGGACGTTCCTCTTGATCGTAGAATTGTTGTTCGATGGTTGAAAATTATTAAAAAAAACCATATCGGGGAACTTTTTTGAGGCATAAATAAATTTATCCTATTTAGTTTTCTTTTCATGTTGGTCAAGTTAACTTCACGGATAATGGCGTCTCATTTACACTTCAAACCCGTCATCGAACCATATATGCTAAATTCATGCAGGCAGTTAGTAGATCATAGAGAGGTGGACAACTACTATCTACTACAGTTATCTAGCAATCGTAAGCTTAAATAACAAATAAAATGCACTTTAAAATATCATTACTACAAAAAATTACACTGAGCTAAAGCGTCGCACTTAAAGTACGTAATAAAGTCTAAATGTCATTTAAACTCAAACTGTCATTTGTCATTTAAAAAATCTACATTCTTGTTAAGAGAGATGTAGATTTATACTTTTGTTATTAGAGATTTATTAGAAGCAACATTTATAGTCTGTACTTAAATATTCCTATAGTGTTAATATCCAACAAGGAGTTTTCACGGATCAACGAGAAGTCAATATTATAAATCAAGAATTTAATGTATATTCAAGCGTCCAAATAAGTAGGACACACTGAGACACGGAACCATGGTAGACGATAAAACAAAACACGCGTAACCTTACGTAGAAATGCTTCAATTCTGTTAATTACATATAGTTGAAACATGGTCCAAAGTGCAGTATGGTCTGTAAGTATAATCCTGATATCTAGAAGAATACTTTAGTCATGAACTACATTTATACGGAGCATTAAAGAATAAGCTAAAGAAAACAATGGCATCGTGAGTTAAATTAAATCAATCAATTTTGAGCTCTAGGCATTGCAGAAGATTAAATATCTTTGAATCTTCTATTTACAAATGCTTTTCACATGTTTAGAAGGCATTCACTATATCGTTAAAAATATAATCAATAGATAAAGGACATATTCGTAAAAGGCATACCATTAAAATAGAGCTTATTGTATGAGCAACCCAATTACGCAAATGATGAACTGTTATAAGGATCAAGGATTTGAAGCTAATTTCTACTTGACGTTTAAACAGTTTCAAGTTCTTTGTTGTTGTTTATCTATTTATTTCAACAATCAATCTATTTTTTAAAATCTATTTTTGACACATTTCTCGAATAAACATTTAAATAAAGTATCACATTGCTTTCAAGATTACAGACTTGGGAAAAACCACTAAAAGAATTCACGGGCTATATTTATAGCAGGCTGAATGTTTGAAACAATCTTTGGAACATCGTTGCTTTCCCAGGTCAACTTCTTAATCCGCCTTTTAATACATTTAATACTCCATTAAACTAAAAGTAACTGTGTCCCTGAATCTATTTCGAATGCCGCATATCAACGAATTGATGCCTATGGTTGATATAGGAAGCCCATGCGCACATTCGTTTAAGTGAATTGATAAAGTGTACATACTGTTTTGGTTAATTGCTGCTCACGTATTTGAGAGAGACAATAACAGAAAAAAGTCTTGGAAACAGAAATAAATCAGATAATTATTACTTCTAGTCTGCAATCGTTGAATAGTGACATGCGAAAAATTTTTGCACACTTTCAACATATATCTTCCATTCAAGAACTCCAACGACACTCATAAATCCGATAAAACATTCTGCTTTTATTACCCATCTATTCTTCCAACTATTTTGATTCCTTATCTGCTAATACCTTTCGTTTTGCATATTTTTAAACAGGATTTCCCCTTTTATCCAGCAAGCTTCATCAATAACAACAAGCCCGTACCTCACACAACTGTTTACGATAATTAGCGTATCCATTGTTTGTTGAGCATACACAGCCCAACCATGTCAGATCATCAGGATGCGGAAGAAAACAAAGCTTCTCCTTTCTCCCCAAAACGTCCAACCACCGTCTGTGCATTGTGGCTCGGGTTCGGCCCTGCCCAGCCAGAAACTCCCGTTGCACATTGGATCGTTTTGATCGTTTCCAGCATTCCGCACCGACGCCAACCATTTGCATATCAAAATTAATCTCCTCAAACGGAAATAATTTATCCACTTATAATTTGGAGAGCCCCTTTTTTCTGGTGGTCCTTCCCGCGTGCGTTTGGTTCAATTCCGTTCCGCATGCTTAACCTAATAAACCACTAACCTTCTGGGTTCTCTCTCTCTCACTCTTCAGCTCTACCAACCGGACCGCCGATTGCTGCCATTACTTTTCAGCGTGCATTTTCTTTTTCGTCTTTCGTCGGTTTGCCAAATTCTTCCACCGCCTATAAATGGTCGAGTGCTTTAAAAGTGCCCGTGGGAAGATATCAGCTTTACCGAAGCGCACCAATCGGAAATGAGCAACGGAGGTATGGAAAACGGAGTGCCTTTTTCCACTGTGGCCGGTCGGTATGTTCTGCTACGAAAACACACTCACGAAAAACAAAAAATTGCACACAACTTTGGAACATGAGTTCGTGAATGTTTTCCACGCCGGAAATATGTCCAACCGTACGATTCGTCTGTCTTTTTCCTGCTCCGTAACAGCATTCCTTCGTCGATGCTTATATGTGTCACAGATTCCAGCAGGAAGGAAAGCACGAGTTTAGCGCCAGGGTGATGCTGATCATGCGCTAGTGGATGAGGAAGGAGACGGTAGAGTTGGAGCTCACGATCGAGTATCTGGAAAAGTCCTCCTGATCGATGTTGATGGCACGCGTACCTGCTTTTGCAGCACACCTGTAGTACGGCCGGGTACAGTTATGTCGTTTCCTTTTTCCCACTTCTTTTTCATTGCAAACCAACTTTATACGATCGCCTGCTCGCTTTGACACTTTTCCCGTTGTCAAGTTGTCCACTTGTGATCTTTTCTATCGGTCAAGACGTGAATTGTTCTACGATTCATCTTAAGCCCGTCTTTACGATCGGCGACACTGAGCCACTGAGCTGCCTGAGTCATGCTGCTAAGCTTGCGTCTCTATTTCACTCTCTAGCTCATGCGCTCGCTTCTTTTCCATTTCCCTCCACTCGCCTTTCCCATCCTTATCTGTCACTCTCGATCGTCTCCTTCTACCCTTGCTTCACGATGTTCAACAACTTTTCAGCTGATCGACGATACGATACTATTCACCTGGCAGTAGGAAGCACCTACATCAACGCCCGTTGCGTATAGTTGCTTGCGTCGTCGGGAGGAAAAGTATTGTAAAATACTACAAATACAATAAATTACAAATAATTAATAAGAAACCGATTTTGTGTAATTACTAATTTGTTTCTCTACTGATATGATTTTATATATCTAAGTGAACAAATTTTTTTGAAGAATATCTTATTTTTATTTGGTTCGTTACTTGATTTGCTGGAGTTTGTTAGCGACAAATGCAATTTATTTTGCACTTAAATAATCATATATTTTTGCAAAAATTAAGAGTATTTCAAAATAATTCGAGGACTGCGACTAATGACTAAAATCAAAGCAAAACATACTAAAGTTTGTAACAAAATATTGTCTTCTTCTTCTTTCTTGGCCTAACGACCTCTTAGGTCATGCCTGCCATTTCTGGCTTACTAGACTAATTGATACCGCATAGTTGGTTGGTCAATCCTCACTATGGGGGAACGGCCCAGATGAGACTTGAACCCCGGTCCTGCCGTGTGAAGACCGGCGCCGCTGTCGCATCTACCACCGGGCCGCCCCGGTATACCTTCCTTAATTCTTAGGCGCTACACCCCATACAAAGTCTTCAACATATTCAGGCTTCCTTTAAAGTTTTTCGGCTATAAATGACGACTGCTGTCGTCTGACCTGAATATCTCGAAAACTCGGGCATACCAACTTCGTTATTCTACACCAATATAAGTTTTAACACGACAATACGGCGTTAAGCCGTAATTATGGAAAAATAATAATAAGTTTTAACACAATTTACTAGCTGGTTGTTTTGGTGTCATATTCATGACCTACCCACCGGAGCATGACGAGCTTAATTCACAGATTAGACAGTACATTTTGGGAAAACAAATTAACGGTAGTAACGACAAAATTGTAAACCAGTCGAATGTTAGTCGTTGCTTCCTTTACCTAGCTTTATTGTTTACTCAGACATAAGGAATCGGTGAGGTGATTTAAATCGTTAAAGATATGGAAAATGGCGTCTTTCAATCAGCACAGGAAAAAACAAAGGATTTTCAATGAGTGAACAAAACAATAACTTAAACTTTAAAATTAACTTTAAAATTGCACAATAACTTAAACTTAAAATTTTTAGTTCAATTTCGAAAAAATGTTAAAACTAAATACTAAATATCGAGTAAATTGTGCAACTCCTAGAATTTTTCAGACAGACAAACAATTATTAAAATCTCCATCACATCCATTTCTCATACTACTGATTAAGATACATCTATTTGTTTTTATTTTATTCGATTATAACGGTCTGGTCGTGTTGCTTATTCCAAATTACAAATAAGGACTTATTCTAAATTACACAAATACAATTCACATAGGTTGGGAGAAATTTCTTCCTCCGAGCCGTGAAAGGGCACCGTATCCCGGGTGTGCTTGGTTGACATCTACATATAAGTTTTATTCATGACAAAATATTTAAAATGTGTTAAAAGTATCCATATCTTCTTCATTACAGATTCATTTGATAGGAACGGTTTGCTCGTATTGCTGTTCTCGTTCAGAAAATAGAGTAACATTGTGCCAGAATTCAAAAATCTGATAATGGTTAAAGCATGTTGTACTATATTCATGTTCAAATTTTATAATAACCGAGCTAGCAAACTTCCAAACCCGTAGACCTTTAATTTTGCTATCATTTTATGACCATACAAATTCATCTCCGCATTTCCCAAGCCAACGCGCACCACCGCTAGGGGAATCGAGCAAACTTGCGCACACGGTGCGGCCGCTTTATTTCGCAGCCCGACGACGCGTCGCTGCGGAGCGAGTTTTGCCTGCGCACCGGGTATGGGCGCATTCCGGTCGGCATTTGGAACACTTCTTCAGTCTGCCATAGCACCGCGGCCCGCTCGGTTCGGTTCGGTTCTCGATCGATCGCAGTACACTTGGCGTTTGGCTCCCGGCTGAGTCCCGGTTTCCCTTCGGAACCCCGGTTCGAACCGGTTTACCAGTGTGCATGTTTTCGTTCGCTTCTGTGTTGCCGGGTTGGTGCTTTCGACTTGCTGCGGCTCGTACATCCCGGGAGCTGCATCAGTCCTAGAAAAGCAAAACAAACAAAAAAAAAACAAGAAAAACAATTCGCTCTCGTTCGACACAAGATTTCCGTGCCCGCGTGTCGCTGCAAAACGTCTGGTGAGGTGGGGTCGTGCTTTCCGCGATTCCGTGTGAGGTGTGGTCCAGTTCCAGATCAATTCCGTGTTCCGATGAACCACCCTCCTGGAGTGCAGACGGTTCCTTGCGAAGGTGCGAATCCATCCATTCTTTCAGCCACAAGCTCACCAGGGGCCGATCTTCTGCGGTGGGTCTTTTCCGGCCACACGTTTCGGTCGGTGTGCTTTCTCCCCCCGTTTTTGCTAAGCGATGGCAATAATGGGAGCCACGCGGCCGTGAAAAATGGAGCTACACCGGTGAACCAGTTACTTATTCTAATTATAAAGTGGATTAAAACGCAAAACGGCGCACGAGCGAACGACGAGCATCGGGTGAGGATCACGGTATTTAGCGTGCTTGTTCGATTATTCTGCTGTGCGGCTCGTTCATCACGCCTTGGATTGGTTGGTCTTATTAGGCTACGGTCTAGCGCGCTAGACGAAGAACGCTACTTGGCCACGAGATTTTAGCATCATCAGCTGATGATTGCATGAAGATCCTTCTACGCAGGTGAGAAGAGAAATCCGCTCACCAAAGCGCAAAACATGCCCAACAGCCATTTGCCCGAAGCCTAAACGGAAACAAAACACAAGAACTAAATCCAACCGGTTCCGGCGTTATAGTTCTCATAAATCATAGTGCTCCAGTGCCGGGTACTAAGGTCAGTGTGTTTGTGCGTGAGGCTGTTTGTTGTTGTTAGCAGTGCGTGCGTGTGTGCCAGAGATTGTGTGTGTGTGTTAAAACTGTGCCGCTTCCTTCCGTTCCTGTCTGCTAACGGGGGTTCGCGAATGGGGCATAGATCCCGGAGCAATGTGGGAAGTAAAGACCTACTGCCTCGAAGTAACCAGGCCAGAGCCGTCGCATGACAGAGCTTTCGGGATTTTCGTACGCAACGAGGTGTGCACATTGCGAACGCTTTGGAGTTCTTTACGATGTAGCACGAGCAACAACAAAAAAACCAAACACACGCACACACGAAACAAGCTTAAACCAGCCACCCAGCACCCAATTTTTCGTAC
>KZ061598.1:215818-259322 GCA_002091835.1 Anopheles maculatus
CGGTTCAGTACGGTTCATGTAAATGTGACCGAGTTTCGGTTTTTGCTTACTCCGTTTGTGCAGATGCAACTCCAATGAAGCTTCCCATGGAACGCGCCATTTCTGCAGAGTCTCTGACGTAATGTAACAGTGGATCTGCCACCGATAGGTCGGCAACAAATTGGGCACCAGTGTTTCCAAAGCATGCTTATGAAAAACTGGACGAACACTTTTTTCTTGTTTTCGCAAATGAAAACAGTCCTTTTCCACGAATGGCACTGTAAACTGCTGTTGAATAGTCGCGGTTTCACAGTTTCCTAGCTACCGTACCCGTACTATGGGAACAGAGGTTACATGCGTTTGGGGCTGCATGTTGTCACTCGTCAAGATTAATTCTCCTGTCATCTCATCGCCGGTTGTGGACAAGCCGCGCAAAACACACGCTCCGTTCGCGAAAAAACACAATGTGGACACGGTGAAAATGTGCGGACATGCAACTGAGAAAAGTGCGCCATACTCCAACCAGCGCCCGAAAAAACAAAGGCCCCATTTTCCGCGTGCACATTTGCATGCTTTTCTCTTTGGACACGGCGATCCCATCGTTTTGTCAACGGGCGTGCATTGTACGGTGCCCGGCGTTTCGTTTGTGGCACTGAGTTTTCCTCAATTTATCGCTTTCGTGCATAATTTGGCTCAAAAGAAAGACACTGAAAGCAATAAAAACAAATCTCCCAACCCACAATAGAGCCGAGAGAGACACTGAGAGAGAGATAGAGCAGGAAGCAGCAGCAAGCAAACTTTTGTACAAAGCCTTTTGTTTCGAAAGCATAAGTTTTGACATGGAAAATGACCGTACCGAGATGGTTTGCTAGTAACCGGGTCGGCTATTCAGCGGAATGGCAGACCAGAATACAGGTATACGCCGGGCGAACAAAAGGGAAATCCACACGCGCTTAAAGTGCATTGACCATGGGTGGGTTGTTGTCGGATGCATTATTTGGCAAAGCGCGTTATCATCGTTTGAGATGCTCGGTTCCTTCACACCCATCGCTAGAGCGAAAGTGTTTTGTTCGTTACGGATCCGCTTGTTTCTTTCTTTTCCATTCGATCGATTTGAATATGGAGCATAATGCATGCTTCAGCCTGTCCGAACGCGCCCACCCCAAAACGGTCGGTGGACAATGATGGGGGCCCGATGCGAAACGCAATCGGCTTAGGTACGGGCGGTCGGCGCGCATTGCATTGCACTGGGCTGGGGTGTGTTTGCGGTTGCGCTCTTTCACTTTTTCTCATGCACGTACTTTCCCCCGTGTTTCGCGGGCTCGGGCGGTGTTTGGATTTGCGATTTAGAGTGCGATTTATTTTCGTTCCATAAGTGATAGGTCGGTCGGTGGCGTTTCGATAAGAAGGTGTTGTGGGGCATTGTGTTCGTTTTGCTGCAAAGGTTTGTTTTGCATTGGTTTTACAAGGCGTTGAACAATGGAAGGCAATTGATTTATTTCTATAAGCAACGCTACGGGTTGTTTGTAAAATAATACCCTGCAACCGTTCCTCTTGTAGAACTAAAGTATAGTTATTGTTTTTTTTTGACATAGTTAAATTCTTACTACTAATTCTAACAGGTCTCGATTACTTCAGCTTAAAAATTGACAATTTTAAGCCACTTTCTGTTAATCAACCGAGTAGTTACAGCACTACCAGCAACCGGAACAGGTTCGCAATTCATCTCTAAGTGCATGAAGACGGAGATATTATGTTAGAATACATTTTCCAAAAATGTTAGCGATTGTATTCTATAACAGAGTTTGAATAACATATCGAGACGATTATGAATGTATTGTTTCTTTCAAGTCTTTTGCCTACACTTCAAAAGCACCGGAAACATGATCTTACCTTGCTAAATAAGTGCAACCAAAAACAACCAAAACGAACAATGTCAAGCCTTTGCTGGAAAAAAGTGTCATCGAGGTTTTACGTCTTTAAGACTACAATCGCAATACTGCCATGCCGTTCTATATGAATAAAAATAAAGACTACAATCGTCTGTTAATTAAATCTAAAACTTTCGGCCTATTTCCCGTCAGTTCGTATAGAGAGCTAGTAGCATTTCGACTACCAAACGTCAAAATACAATATTGTGATAGTTTTTTTCTACACCCCATGAGTATAAATATTTGAACTTGATTTTCTTTTGCTTTGACTGCTTCCATCATTATTCGTCATATATTAAATGAAAAGACAATATTATAGAGTTTACTTCAACAAATGCACTCTTAAGATTCTTGAGAACAAGAATGATCCCTAACATTGCTTGCTAGTTTGGGACTACTGACTATTTCGTAGCAGTGAGTACTTCATGTTCTTCTTTTCATTTACTCTACTACATTAAGTGATTTTCGACTGTCATTTCAAGCATTATTTACTAGTGTCTGGATTGTCTTTTCTTGGATCCCGGATAAGATTTGTCACCGGGACGTTCCAAGTACTTTAAGCAACAAATATTTACTTTTTAGTTTAAGCACACGTTTTCTTCTTCTTTCTTGGCCTAGCGACCTCTAAGGTCATGCCTGCCATTTTTGGCTTACTAGACTTATTTGTTACCGCATAGTTGTATAGTCAGTCCTCACTATGGGGGAACGGCACAGATTAAACTTGAACCTCGGAACCTCCTGCCGTGTGAAGACCGGTGCCGTTGTCGCATTAACCGGCCCGGTCCACACGTTTTATAGTATACAAAGAAACATGTTACTAGGTTGTTCGTTTTGAACCTCCAAAACCCTTTGCCAAACCCCTTTCCCTTTGAACATGATGAAAAAAAATCATTTATTTCATTACTAACTTATCAGACACTAATACAGCCTCGCGGACTTAGTCTATTGTCAGCAATACTGCTTACGATCTAGCTCCGTAGTTTATTGATCAAATATCCTGTCTTTTCTAGCGCTCGCATCAACGCCATCACTCCATCTCAGTTTGCATGCGAATAGCTTAAAAAGATTTCGCGTGCTGGGTCGTCAGGAACCATTCTCATGACGTGCCTGGCTCACCGGCGCCTAACGAGATTAGATCCGCAGCATATCTGTGACATCACACAACAAAATCCGCAATTCTTATATCATTCCTAATGTAATTCTATAAACTGTATGGTTCTTCTATAAGTTTTAACCATATTTTCTATCCGTGTCTAGTCTTGCCCAGTATCAAATAATGCTACCAAAGTTTTACACAGGAGAGTTTTAAGTATTTAAAAATAAGCATAACAGAATATTTTAAAAGATGCTACAATCATACAAACAAACGCACTATTTGGCACAATCGTTCCCCCAAAATACCGTTACCTTGTACAGTTTGAGCACATTAACCATCAATGTGCTAAAAGCATCTCCACATTTATGATGCGTACCATGCAACATCTGTCTTTCGTTCTTTTCCTTCGGTTCAAACACAAATTTCGCAGTTTGAATAATTTACCGAACTCATCGACAAAACATGAAAATAAAGTTGTAAATTCACACAACGATCCGCTTTTACGACAGCACCGTTCGTACAGCCATCCATTCTAATTGCTTCCTTTGCGCTAATATCACTCTAACGAATCGTCAATCATATTCAATCAACGGAGTCATTTGCCAAAAATCCCCATAACGGTCAAGCGCCATAAGTTGGCGAATAAAATGTACCGCTTTATCGCTCGAATCAAATCGCTCTGGGTTCTAATTTTCTCCCAGTTGTCAGATTTTATAGCCACCCTCCGAAACCCCTTGCTCTGGTCGGTCGTTCAGTACCGCTAATGAGCCGACACGCATTCTATTCTAACTCACCGAACGGGTGAGATCAGCGGGTAAAACATCACCATTAACATGACATGATAATGGTAACGATGGCGGCACCTTTACGATTTAGGACCGTTTTGAGGCGATTGACATGTGAAGCGCTGGTAGCATACTGTCATAATTTATTCAAACCAAAACCCGAGCTCAACATTCACCGTCAGAATGGGGATAGAGTGCCGTTCTTTTTTTTAACGAACATCGTACCCGAACATTGAAGCCACTGGTCGGCTTCATGCTTGATGAATGGTTGGTAGTCCGTGCGCCAGAAAACCGTTTTGTTTCGTGTGGAGGGAAAATTCGTTTGACATTCGTGGCACGCTTCGGACGGCGTGGGAGGGCTGCGTGACAAGCTGAACGTTCCCTTTGTTTCTTGCTGCACTTAATGCTCCGCCTCACACGCGTCTCACAGCTCCCGGCTTGTAGTAACGTCACTCGTCTACGGGCAGTTCCTCAGGTTCTCGGTGCGCACGTTCGTCCTGCGACCACTCGTAAAAAGCATTCCGCCCGAGCGGATTAGGTCAATCGTGGCTGTAATTTCTCCATTTTAATTTCCCGTAAATTAATTCATCGCTGCACTGCACACCGGAGCAAGATCCGGAGGGGAGGGGGGGTGGCCGGTGCCAGCACGACGCGCGCTCCGATAATCTGTTTGTTTAATAAGGCAAACCTGTGAGCCACAGCTCCATTTGCACCATGAGCACGATGATGGCGATGATGATGATGATGATGATGATGGTGATGTTTGGCTATGCTGGCCGGTTCCTAGTGAGGCTGTGCTGCCACCGAACGCCCGCAGGCGTAGGAGAAAGGTTCATCGATGACGCAGTGTTGCGTTTTCGCTGCGGTCTGTCGATGGTTGCGGTTTGGCGCGTTGGCGAATAATCGGCCGCGCTTAGCAAAGCTTCAGCAACGTGAGCGTACAGTGGAAGAAGGCGGACCACCGTATTAATGCGTCAATGCCCTCACGAGATCTGCGGCCCCCCTGGTGTAGAGGGAGGTACCTGGGCGGAGATGCAACCAGATGCAGAGAGCATTTCGGAGAAATTCGCTCGATGAAAGATTACACTGTCTTTTGCTCTTCGTACGAAGACTTCCCTGCTCAATCGTTCATCCTTTATCGGGCGTATGGAAGCTGCCGAACGGGACAAAACTGGGGAACAACTCTCGAGAAAATGTACGCCACAGCTGGTCAAAATTATCTACCGCTTAGCTTGCAATATTCGAAGCTCCACAACTCACTCTGGACCAGGGTTTTAGATTAGTTATCCTTCGCCCCGGTAGCAAGGCAGATGCGATGGCTGAAATTCATTAAACACTCATTACCGGTTTGCTGTGTTGTTTTATGCGACGACGGTGGCGCCAAACAGCACCATTTACCAGCGGATGAAGTCACTCAAGGTCCTTATCGTGCTGCGTCTGGTAGTAACAGTAACGCTCGAGGATATTTTAAGATAATTATATTGCCCTCCACAACCATCCACCATCCCAGCTACGGTTTACCGGTGCCGGTGGCGAAATTATCAAATGGCGCTACCGGTAACCGTTGATTAATTGGGCCACTTTTCGGTGACTACTATCTCGGTTGCTTTATATGTAACACCGGGTTCCAGAAGACTCTATTAGCTGTGTAGCACAACAGTTGCTTTGCTGGTTGCTTTGGAGAAGAGATAAACCGTGCGTTTTCTATGCGCTGTTGTAAAGAAATGCTAAATGTTTGATAATCAAGCAAGTGCTGTTTGGGTTTTCAATGGGATTTTGTGGGGGAAAAAACATTGTAGAGATAATGCTCATTTCTAGCGTCTAATGAATTAGTTAAGAGATGTTGTTTTAAGCATTCCCTGCTGTAAGACTAATTGAAGTCATTCATTGTAATGAAATCGGTTGATACGAACGTCCATCCAGCAATCGTTAAAGTGGTCGAGATGTGTTCATCATTTTCTTAAAAACAAGCTTACATTTCTTTCTTTCCATGCACAAATTCTTGGCCTCTTGGCTGTATTGATTAAGTTTTTCTACGTGTGCATATGTATACGTCTGCATAATAAATTGCTTATTAACATTAACTTTGATGCGACGATGACCAAAACCCGAAATAAAAACCGTTATGGATTACCTTTCTGTAAAATTCTACGTTCAACAAGGATTCATTCATAGTTCTCTCTGGTAAAGTAGTGCTGTCTGGTCCAGAGCAGTCTTACGGCAATTACTTCACACTATTCCCATGGCTATTAAACAATATGTTTATACATCTAGCTTTTTCTGAGCCTTGACAATTGGTCACTTTTACGTTTTGGTACTGTGATTTTAGGTAAACCTTCGTCGCTGCTCAAATTAACGATAAGCACACCGTTTAGAAGTTCGTAATTTTTAATGTCTGTCACATGACTTTGTCTCAGATAATAACGATAAGGAAACGATGGCAGCGAGCCAAATATAGCACTATTCGTGTCCAAAAGTTACAGAACATTCTTCCAGAACATGTTACAGTATAAAACCAAATTTTACAATGATAATACCATTAGACGATAATGAATTTGATACGTCTTCAGTTTCTGCTCCATACGAAAGTGCCCTAAGCGGCAGAAATCTGTCCTCTTCAAGATCTTTTCTGTTTTCTTGTTTTCTGTAGAAGTATATTGTCGAACATTTATGGTCGTTCATCAAGAATCGTCAGAGAATTTGCAATCAAATTTAATGATATTTTATCTGTGCATAAAAGACTTGACACAACCGATAACTAATGCTTGGGCAGATCGCATAGATCGGATCACATAGAGATGGGGCATTAAAAGCTGAAAAACAGACGATTTTTTTATGGATACATTAATTAAGTCAACGTATATAATAATTTCCGATAGCAGCGAAAGTGTTCAATAAACTTCAATATGCATCTCTGCGCTTTTCTCGAACACGTTGGAATAAAAGCAGTTCAATTTTTCACTTAAGTGCCGAGCGAGAAATTCAGTTGTAACAAATGGACGCACGCTGCACACTGCGGTACGAGGATCCACTCGATTATGGAGATCAGTGTGGTGAAGTGGTAGATGTTAAAGATGTACAAGATAACATTTCTGATGTGGAGTCAGTTCCACTTTCGACACCTCACGGTCAATTAATATGTTAATTGTGATAAAACCAAAGAAAAAACAGCAACTCAATAAGCTTCTATTATATCCAACCATGCGGCTTTTGCTAAGAAGCTTAAAATAACCTTTTTTTTGTTGTAATCTGGTATGAATAAGGCTTTTCAAACTACAACTATGTCAAACTGTTACTTAAACGGTGGTAAAAAGGCTCACTCACCCATTATTTTCTTTTTGACTTCGCACACATTAAAAACAACCCTTTAAAATAGAAGATTCATTTTCAGCCACATTAAACAAGCCTTGCCTTTGGTGCGCTGGATATCCAAACCCCACATTCTAGCAATTACCGTACGTGATTTAGCTATTCTCAAGCTCGCAGCGTCTTCTAGCGCTCATTTGCCAGTTTTGGTTGAAAAACGTTGTGCACAACATAAAAGCACAAAACCAGCCCACCGTAAACGAAAACGACGTGAACAACGAAGACACAAACTAATTACGCACGTCGGTGAGTGAGGCTGTCGTTAAGTAGGAAACGAACGAAAGAAAAAAATAAAACATTTCAACCGAACCATCCAACCCACCGCGTGATGAGACCCGTTTGCCCGGTGGCGTTCTTGCCGTAAATGGAGTCGGGAAAAGTGGGTGGCTTTGCCGACGCTTGAAGGACAAGCATTAAAAACATAATGTGAAAGATAATGGACGAAGAGTGAGTGAAAATGCAAGGAAAAAATTATTTATACGTTCAATGCTACGGGCTGGCGGTGGCTGGGTGGTGATGAAATGACAAGAAGTACGCAGTGGCATGCAACGGGGAAAATTATTTTCGATCTCCGGCCGACCACGCCGACGTCGACCTTCGTCAAGGCCAGACGAAACTAGAGATACAAAATAAACGGCGGTAAAGCAACGACACCGGCGATGCCGACTCCGAAGGACTCGGACCAGCTGATATTTAGAGCTGTAAGCGCGTGTGTGTGTGTTTTTGCCGAGGTGGAGCTTTTGGTCTCCTTTTTTTCGTGCCTTTTTTGATCGGAATGCGTCTTGTTTGGGCATAACGGTTTCCGACTGATGGACTGATTTATGTTCGACGCGATCGGACGAGATTGCCCCGCTTTTAGGACGCTTATCATCAGAGACCTTCGTAAAATATGTAAATGTCTGCCTCCACACTGTTGCATAACTCGATGGTTTGGTACTGTAACAGACCAGTTCGTGTTTTCTAGACCAAACAGTCACTGGTCCGAAAAGCTTCAACATAATTCTGACATGTTTCAGGTTCATTCTTCAAATGCCTTTCCCAGTGAGGCGAAAGATCGGCTCCCACGACATTGCCAACCGATTCAAAGCGTCACGATTTACCTATTCTTTTCCATTTGATTCCATCTCCTTCCCGCATCGCAATGTCTCATTTCAGAAGAATGAAAATACGACGCAATCGGTGGCCGGCAAACAGAAGAAGATGCTCTCATGGCATTTCCCAACAACCTGCTCTGTAGGATTGCTGATTTGGCTCGGATGTTTTTCCACGCTCGTACACGCAAGTAAGTCGCACCTTTTCGCCTCTGCTGCCTTAGGCACAACATATTGTTTGGTTGGCGTACAACACGCCGGCCATTGCTGCAACAAGTATTTCAGGGACTTTTTCACACCGTTGTTGGAGTAGACGTGACGATAGGTTTGTGTTCTGGTGCTTCCACTAGGCTTGCGTTACTCAACGTGTAGCTATTTTTGAATGTCTAACGTTTTGTACATTTAACAAAAAAGAATGCTAGCAACAGCTTAGCGGCGAGCTCACACCATTCGAAAGGTCTCTCAAACCCGCCATACAAATTAGGCCAGCGATCAAGTGTACTTTATTTCATACATCGTCAAAGCTGACATCCCTTACACTTCAACTACACTGGACAATTGTGATAGATTTCACGCTATGTACGCCTTTCGCTTCACACCGTTGGTTGTCTAAATCTGGGGATCAAGTTCGAGGTCATCTGCGCTGCACTATCATCAACGATCTAGGCGATCGCTATCTTTTGCGATCTTACCGCGAATCTTAACCCGATCGAACGGTCATCGAACGAAAGCAATTGCTTCGCGTACCGGGTAAGGAGGAACCGATCCGATCGTTCGGATGTAGGTTAATGAGGCCTAAGGAAACGGGTGCTACGAAATATTGCCAATTCATCAACTGCAACGCCAAGATCAAACAGTGTTCACACCGGCAGTGGAGCAGTAGTTTTTCTATCTCTCGCTTCTTTGTTCCTGTCTCATGCATTAAGCTACACTTGCTAGTAGGATGCCTGACACAGCAGTCCGTTATTAGCCACCTTCCTGTCGGAGCTAGGCTTAGTAGATGCGGCGTTGTGACAGGTGAAATATGAAGAGTAATCACCGTTGCTTCTTGCTGGGCGGAAAATTTAAGTTTTGCAATCATGTGGAAGAAGCTGGACAGCATTCGGTGTTGTTCGTGGTAATGTTGTTGTTAAATTTCGCAAGCACTTCGAATCCGTCATGCAGCTGTTGCATCGTTCAAATTACGTTAGACGCGCACATTGCTTTGTAATTACACAGATGATTAATGATTTTTTTAACAACTTCACTTGCACTTTCAATACAATCACTACACCGTCAGGGTATGATTATGTTTGATTTTTTTTTCATGCAGTAGTAATCACTTGTTTCTCAACAACTAGTAGACCTTCTTTAGTGTGCCTCAATATATGATAGTATATTTGATGATGTTGCGGTAAATAATTCAGTTAATTTAAAAATGTGCGAAAATGACAAACTAGTATGAGTATTAATCACCTCTTGTCTTATTTTAGACATCATACACAATGTCCTGGGTCTGCCGGATACCTGCGTCTACCAGAACCAGGTACGAGCCTGTCGGCTTTCGTTTTCCTGCTGGCTGGAAGGTGGACGGCACGTATCCGGATGTGGTGATAATCGGTGGCTTATGTCCTGCTGCGTATACGACAATGAACAATCGAACGCCATCATTGCACCGAAGTTGGCGTATGCTGGACCGATGGTACCAATCATCCAACCCATTGTTCCGGTTAGTCGACCAAATATGATTGTTCCTGCGCAAAGCTTTAGCAAACAAAAAAGCTTCTTTCATCGACGATCCGATCAACTGATGCAGGTTAGAAAGCAGCTCCCTACCATGTACTTGCCAGTTATTACTTAACTCAATATGTTCCACCTTTTTTCTAGAACGAATGTGGGATTCCTCAAACATCACAAAACACCTTGCAGAAGCGCATCATCGGCGGGCGTACGGCCAACTTTGCGGAGTATCCTTGGCAAGCGCACATCCGAATAGCGGAGTACCAGTGCGGTGGAGTTCTCGTATCTCGACGGTTTGTAGCCACGGCTGCCCACTGCATACAACAGGCACGCCTCAAAGATATCCTCATTTATCTCGGTGAGCTGGACACACAAAACTCGGGCAAAATTGTTGAACCACTGCCGGCGGAAAAGCATCGTGTGGAGATGAAAATCGTCCATCCGAAGTTCATCTTCCGGATGACACAACCCGATCGATACGATTTGGCACTGCTGAAGCTAACGCGTCCTGCCGGCTACAAATCGCATATACTGCCAATCTGCTTACCGATGCGTCCGCTGGAACTGGTTGGCCGAAAGGGTATCATTGCTGGATGGGGTAAAACCAACGCTAACATGGGCCAAACAGGAACAAACATCTTGCGGACGGCAGCCGTTCCTATCATTAGTAAGATTTTACGTTAAATACTTTATGTTTAATTCAGAAAGATGTAATTGTATATTAAATTTGTTTGCAATTCTTTAGGTACAAAAGAATGTCTACGGTGGCACAACAGCAAGAAGATCAACGTGGAACTGTTCAATGAGATGTTCTGCGCCGGTCATTCTGATGGTCATCAAGACGCTTGCCTGGGTAAGCATCAAACTAACGTTAGGTTTTCGTATTCGCTTCTAACCGTTACGCTGCGTTACGTTCCATTGCAGGAGATTCGGGCGGACCGCTGATTATCAACGATCGTGGACGGTACACACTGATCGGTATTACCAGTGCCGGGTTTGGATGCGGTGTAGACCATCAGCCAGGCATCTACCACAATGTGCAGAAAACAATCAAATGGATACAGAGCGTTATCTACGCGTAACGCACTTCAGACGGAGTCTGGCATTTTGGTGCTCTTGCATGTACGCGAACCAACGGTGCAGTAAAACAGTATTGATTATTTATTGAGATAGCATTTTAATCAACCGACGAGAGCGAATGTCGCACGCTATTGTGATTCTTTTATATAGAAAAAATGCAAACCTTGAACACGACGAAAATCTTCTCACTAACTAGCGTCGCAAGGAAACGTTTCCGACTGGTGACAACAGCTCGCAATGTTGTTGTGGTACATTTCTTAAGAAGATTTTATTTGTTTAAACATTGGACTGAATGCTCTCTTTCCGTAAGACGCTGAACTAGACGCGATCATATAATGCAATGAATTTTATGAAATAAATTATTTATCCTGTGTAATAGACTGTGGGTCTACAATCAATAATTATTAGTATCAATATCACAAGGGTACTAACTTAGCGGAATCATGATAATATCACAAAAGATCACAGAGAAACAATACAGGTTTTTTTTATTACTAATATAGAAAATATAATTTTCTTTAAACGGTGTATAAATACTACATTATTCGATTTGTTACTAGTTATTTTGGTGTTATACGACACTAGACTTCACATCGAATCCAGTCCAAACATTTTGTCATAGAAACATTTTGTCACGATTCAATCAAGGCATATGATGCAATAAATTGTACAGTTCTGTTTTTTTATGAAAATATTAATCGGTTGAATGGGTTTAAAGAAAATATTAAATGCTCATTCCAACCAATACATTATAAAATTGGATTTTTGACTGTTGTTTCATTTGTGTTTCTGTACCGTAGTAATGTACTTTAGCTTTTCGTGGAATATTTTATTGATTCTCGAATTGTAACAAATTCATGGAAGAAATCATGGTTTTACAAAAATTAAATGACCTAATAAGGCATAAATTGGCATGATTGTTATTATATTTTTGTATTCGTAAAATAAAAAAAATTGAGATTAAACAGTCCGAAACTAAATGTTCGAAACAAACATATTATGCTGTGCTGCGAATTGCATACCTTTTGAGGAGTTGTGGGTATGTTGTTGTTCGTTGGGTATGCAATTTGCATTACACGCTCATTTTTAAATTTGATAAATTTATCTCGCAGTTGATGATTTTTAATTTATGAATAGTGTAATATAATGTAATGTATTTTTAAGCTTTTTTGGCGTTGTTCTTCTATGATTCTATAACCACGAGAGCCCTCGTTCTGGCATTCCGTGCCTTTATCATACCCATAACATGATAGTCATTACTGCGTGCGGAAAGACGATCAGGACGGAATTCAAAAGCCGGTCTTGCGTCATATGGGACCGCTCCTACTACCGTTCAAATGGAAACGACGATGTTTTCGATCGAAATTTGTTTATGTAGTTTTGATGACATTGTATCAACATTTTCCTCCTGTTCTTGTAGTTAAAAAAAACTATATCCCACTTTAAAATGCAACACAACAATTTCCACCCAGAACAGTATTGCACACCGGTCAACAACAAAGGAAATACAACGCACTACAAAAATAGTACTCTCCCCCAGTCAACCCTCCCATAGTACGCTCTATTGGTTTCGCCAACTTTGGCATCTGTTTCCTCGTTTTTTTTTTTGTTTTTCTTCTCACCTTTTCACCACCAAGCGGTCAAAGTGAAATTATCCATCCCCGCATGCCGATTCCCTCCCGAAGCCCACCTTTCGAACCCTCATCAAAGTCCCCGCGGGCCGGGCAAGCTCGGCTAATTATTTCCCACACTAGACCAAATCTGATACCCGCGATCGCGTCACGGTCAACCGGCGCTGCCGGCGGATGGCATAAGGAACTGGCCTGTTACGGGAGAAATGTTTAACAACATTTTTGCGAAAGTTCCGATATATTTGTCCGCGCGGCGAGGGTTGGTTTCTGTTGGCAATGCAGAGAGGAAGTGTTTATGGGCTTTGCTCGGTGTACTGTTTGCTATGATACGATCAGCTCTGTGGGTCGTTGGATGAGCGTGAGTTAGTATGGGAGAGCGAAGAAGAAGGCTCGGTAGATTTGAAGCCATCCATTAGTTTATCACACTGGATGTGTTGAAATTTAATCTGATTTTAACTTTGACCATTTTATCTCGAAAAAAAAACGTTACGCCATAAAATCATATCCCGTTCGGAAGTGTACGCCGAGTAGTAATGTTGTTGAGCGCAAGAATCAGACCATGAGGTATGATAGTGCGAAATGGTATAAAAAGTGATTTAATTTCCCACTCCAACCTTTCCCCGGTTTGTGGTGAAAAACAAATCACACCGAAGCACTATACCCTTCCGAAAACCTTTTCCTGCATAGCAACGGTTACTGGCTGGATGATCGTTAAGGCTTCCTCGTTTTGCTTCCTCCCAGCTGATGTTTGGTGCGATCGTGAACTTTTCCGCGCGTCGTTAGGCTAGTGGCATACGCGTGTGTGTAAGAGTGTGTTTTGTTTTTTTCCCTCTTTTTCTCTATAACCATTATAACCGCCTGCCAAACCACAAAACTGCCATGCTTATCGCCGAGCCTCACTGGCTGCGCTGGCAAACCGCAGGTCGCCACTGGAAGCGAGGTGGTGGAACGCGATCGAATCGCGAGCCTCGCACACTGTCCGAACGCGTCCACAGTATCCCGGTAGACAGCACCACGATCGCACGTGGTACCAGGTTTTCCCCGCGTGTTTCGACCGGATTCGCAACCGGACCTCAGCTCACCGCCACTAACCGAAAAATCGTTCGTCTGCCTGGACGGGTGCGCAACCTTGAAGTAAACGTTTCCAAACGTGATCGCGTCAGTCAACCCGAGGGTGAATCATGATTCCTGCTTGAAGAAGAAAGGTTGCATAACGCTCCGAACGACCCACACCCACACGAAGCAGAAGGAAGGCTCTGCAGCTGCATTAATGCCAGCGTGATATTTCTGCACAGCGTGACAGGTCATTCATTCGTGCGTCAGTGTGCCTCGGTGAAGTGTCTGCTGCTGCTGCTGTTGCTCCGGTGTGCAGCTTCGTGAAAGTGAAGCGAACGAAAAAGCTTTCGTTTTTTGTGTTTTAACCCGTCCGGAAATGGTGGCCAGAAAGTGGTCCCACCTGATCTAGCGACGGATCAAACGGATCAGCCCGTTCGCCGGGATAAGTGTTAGTTGTCTCTCTCGAGTTGTGTCTGCCCTTTCTGCTAATGCTGCTGCTGTTGCTCCGGTGTGCAGCTTCGTGAAAGTGAAGCGAACGAAAAAGCTTTCGTTTTTTGTGTTTTAACCCGTCCGGAAATGGTGGCCAGAAAGTGGTCCCACCTGATCTAGCGACGGATCAAACGGATCAGCCCGTTCGCCGGGATAAGTGTTAGTTGTCTCTCTCGAGTTGTGTCTGCCCTTTCTGCTAATTACGATCGTGCGCGTGAAGAAGTTCCGTGAGTGTATGTGTGTTTTAGATAAGCGAATTTCAAGCACGCTGGTGATTATTTTAGTATAAATACTAATAAAAAACGACCGATTTCGACGTCTTTTCCCGAGACACACTCACGTACGCCATACGAGTGAGTTTTATTTGTGAAAGTGAAATCTCATCATTTGAATCCAGTTTCTTTGCCGAGTTTAGTTCGTCCTCGGATGCATACTCCTCGTGGCCTCAATTCAAAACGCATCTCCCTGTCCCTGTTGACAGCTTAACTCGCAGTGCGTACTTTCCAGCTGACGGCACAGCTGTCACAGTGCACAATCGTACCGAACGCAGGTCGGGCTTTCCAGTTCCAAGTTCACTTGCCTAATCGTGCCTAAATTTAGGTCTCCACCTTACCTTTCTGCCGCTTTCTTCTTGCGCACTAATCCATCTAGCCGAGTGTCACGATCGTTATCGTAATCGCCAACGCAAATCGCGTGTCGCACCTCGGAAACAAAAACAAACCTCACCGACACCGTACTTCCCTGCCGTGGTCCGAGTCCAGCCGATAGTGAGAGTGATTACGCGATCGCGTCGTGGTATCGTGTCCGAGAGTGTTTGTGTGTTTCGAAACCGGTTCCCGCAAAAGAGTGGTGTTGAAGGTGTTTTGCAGCTGTTCGGCGTGTGGCTATCCTCAGCCCCCTCAGTCCCGCCGCTCCACCCACCCGGAAAACTTGACGTGTGCGGGTGTTGTGTTCCCGGGAAACTCGCTATGCGTTTCAGATTTCCGCTGCGGCGAGTGCATCTAGGTTGGATCCTGTTGCTGTCCGGCGTGTTTGCTGCTGCTGTCACCGCATCGGACCGATCGATTGCACGCAATGGCCGCCCGGAACGTCCGGGCTTTGCCAGCGCAAACGAACGCTTCAACGAGGTACTGGACCGAGAAAATTTGCGTACACTCATCAGCCGGCAGCTACCGAAGCAGGGCCGATTCTTCGAAGAGTTCGACGGAAGTAAGTAATTAGATGGTTTGACATACCGGAACCACGAGCGCGGACGCGGTCTGGTTGATTACACTTGCGATTACTACACACGGCGATAGCTTTTAAGCTGCGTGGTTTTGGGTTGATAACAAACTAAGTGGTTCTGTGGTTGAACAATAATAAAATGAATTTATAAAAATAGTAATCAAAAATAAACAGCAATAAAAAACAATAAACATCAGACAAAAGTTCAGTAACTTTTGCAGATTCATTGTATGAACAGTGACAGACAAAAAAATAAGACCACCAATCTTGTAAAAATTTCGGAAACTATTATTTTGATTTTTAAACGTTGTTTCGGTAATGTTCATGGTATACAGTATTTTACTACATAATGCAAACATCTGAGTTGAGCATAAAACTCAAAATAGCGAAGATACAAAGAACTGAAGTTGTTGTAAGTTGTAAAGAATAAAAGATAGCATTCTTTAAAGCTCTATACACTATTCAATTGATGTTTGCTATAAAAAAAACTAAATGAACACGAATGGAAATTTTTAATCTAGGAAAATGAAATGATTCTGAAAATCTCTCAAAAATACAAACATTTTAAGACGATCATTATGGACGTATTCTTCAATATTTCAGCATACGTCTTAGGCTGCCTATTATCAAGTGCTCCTATTATCAAGTGATACTTTAAATTTAATATATTTATTCATAGTATTTTTGTTACACTTTGTATACCTCCATTCCATTTTTACAAAAATAAAGCTTAAATTTTTTATTGTTATGGAAATAAAAAAAATGTAATTTTTTAACAGGCTTGTTTGGAAATTCGTTGCAACTAAATGTCATATCATGATGATGTATTTATTGAAGATTTTATTTTATTTCAAAACTCCAGAGTTCGTTCAAGTTATGAATTTAATATGCATAAATGATGAAATCAGTAGTTTTAAAAACGTATATTAAGGTGGTCTTATTGTTTTGACGGTCACTAAAAATTTCATTGAAGTTTCTCTTGTTGAGTTGAAAGGAACGAAATCTAACATAAGTCATATTAACAGCCATTTTCATTACTGTTCGGTTGTAGTTTATGAGCAGTAAGTAGTTTGATTGATAATTGAAATAATATAACAATAATTATGTCACTTAAAATGCATTTAAAAGTTCAATAAGAAACTAATATTTGCTTAAAGAAATGGTAATTGTACAATGCGGTACGGCGTTTTCTCATTTTGAATTATTACACTAATTAAAAAATATTATTAGCAATACGGCTAGGCCGTTCTAATTTAATTAAAAAAAATAATATAAATTTAAAATATTTTGTTGATAAACCACTACAGAGTTTTAGTTTCTTTCCAAAAACACACAATATAGAAATGGGTATCGACAGTTTTGATCATTATTAAAAACATATAGAGACGCTCGTAATAACTTCTTCGTAATGGTCAGTTAATCCAAAGTTATCGTGATGCCCAAAATGATATTAACATTTACGCAACTCCCTCAGCAATCTATCCGGAAGAGTGAGTGAGCCACAGCACATGAATAAATATTTATGTGCGAATCGTATATTTTTAATAACTTTACTGTCTCGACGATTTTTCTTTATTGTCAGCGCGTTTTGCTGTTCACTGTTCCACTGACACAGACACATTGATTCGTGCCGTCAACTGCCAATGGAACTCATCGTTGGCAGTGACCAAAGCTAAACGCACACAGAGCAAAAATCATCCCTTGCCGCATTGTTACTGACAGAAAACATGACCAAAAACATCACGATTCCAAGTCTCCCCAAAAACCGAAAGGAGACAAGGGAATGCGGACGGTAAGGTGACCAAATAAACCGCATCGCCCGAAAGAGAAAGTAAACGAGGCGGCCTCAATGTTTCGCTCACTTTCGCTTTCTTTCAAGACCGATTTGCCGGGCCGTCGGAAGTAGCGATCGTGCGATAAATTTGACCGAAAAACCGGAGAAGTAGGCGGCAAGACCTTATCGTCTGCGAGTGATTGAGACGGAAAGCAAGATAGAGAGGCTTTAGTGGCGTTATGTAAGTGAGAAACTTCGACGGGGGTGGCCGTGGGTGGCGCGATCGGCAGGCGAGTCTGTTTGAGTAATTATGTTGCGAAGAGTGACAGCGTACAGAATTATTTAACCCACCCAACTCGATGGACAGCGGATCCGATGTCGGACAACTAAATTACGAACGGATTAACTATGAAATCCGATGCGAGCATTAGATCGGATTGCGCCTGCTTGGTCGTGTGGCTTTCGATGGCTTCTTCTTGCATCTCCCCATACTCACGGTGGCAGAAAGCATGGTGACAACCGCCTAAGTGTGTCTCTTGTACGAACCACCAACCACGAAACTACGTGTTACGCTAAGTTAGCGGGCGCGTGTCGGATGGTGGGATTATTTTTGCGCAAAAACTTCCACCACTACTATGCGTCCACCGTCAGGCTGAAGGCTCGTGCACAAGACGTCGTACAATTTCAGACACTTTCTCCTGGCACTGGCAAACTGCTGAACGTTTGTGTCGGTTACCGCTCTCTTTTTGTCCGGCTGTCACTATCCGCCAGCTAAACCACAGCGCGGGACACAACGCGTCAAATGCAGCCGCAAACCGATACCCTGAAGCACTTTCGACACCTTTTCAAGGTACGCTGAGAGAATAGCACTCAAGGAGCAAAAACAGCAAATGCATGCGTATTGTACAATCAGCGAGCTGCAAGTGCCCTACACAAGCATTTGACGAGTATTTGGGTGAGGTGATATAATAGAGCGAACGACGAGCCAGGCATGGATGGGATGCTTTCGTTTGAGGCAGATGTGCACCAGTTCGCCGTCAAAGACTTGGGTCGTGTGTTGCGAGAGGCAGAAAGTGAGACATAAAGAAAACAAGGGCGGAACGGAGATGGTAAATTGCTATCATTTCTTCTTTGTTTGTTCAGATGGAATTCAGCGATCGGATGGGCCAGAATTCAGACAGTTTCCTCCTTGGTCGGGTAATTAAAGTGAAAACATATAAAGATGGTCTCCTTCTCGCTAGAAAAAAAGGTGCCGTGAAACATGCTAATTACTGTACCAGTTGTTTAGTTTACGTTGTAACTAATTTACAGCAAAAATATGCAATTGATTTTTAATCTTAAGGATGAATGAAATTAATCCTCATTGTTTTAAAGCTGACTCCGAACAGCAACAGATCATTGGGTGATTACTAGGAAAAACTTTTCCTTTAATACTATTAAAAATTGTGTTTTATATCACAAAGCTATACATAAAGGAAATAATTATGTGCTTGACGGCTTATCAAACATCTTTAAAACATTTATTATGGTCCAAAGATTTATATCAATACTTTTTTAGTACGTATCTCACCAATCACACTGCTTTAAAATTATATTTTTCACTTCTTCTTGGCAAAGACTCAGCAAAAATCGCTTCTAATTTTTGTGCTTACAAAAAAACCCTCATATTAAAATTTTGAGCACCATTCGTCTCATGACTTGCGTGAAAAATCAGCAGCCAATATTAATATCGTAAACAATTAAATCATACTAGGTCAACCCAAAAAAAAAACCTAGACATTTGATGCGTTTTGTGTTGCAAAACAGATTATCTTGACATTGTTACTACCCGGGTGTACACATCTGCTATTCCACCCAATTATGCCACCTGAGAAAATTATCCAACATAACGCACAGCGACACGTTCTGTGCGCTCGTACTGCTTTAAATCGCGTAAGAAACCGTTACCGACGGAAAACACATTCATCCGAATCGACACAGAGCGTGTCAAGATCAGTCGCACGTTCTATGCACTTTTGCCGGAAGTGCCTATGCTCGCACATAATTGCTGCCCACCATTTCTTATCAACCCGTTTCGATCAGACCCACCACTGCACGGTACACGAACGTTCGCTTGATGTGCGCCTCAGCAAAACAAAAGACTTCAACGCCCGACACACTGATGACAAGCGACAAACCCCGTTAATTCGCACGTTCCTTGCTACCGAATGCCACATGCTGCCGTGATTAAAACAAACAAAACTCACGCTAAAGTAACTCACCGGCAGCCAATGAACACCACCTTAAGAAAAGCCACCCACCGGGAGAAAGGTGCTCAGTTCATCCTGCAGTGGCTCTTTGTTCCCCAACTCGATCGTTGCGATCGTTTTGTAGCGCACGCTCGTACCATGGATGGCATCTTGCTGCATCGAGCTGCCTCAGTTCATTGCCAACTCTCGACCAAGACGCGTGTGCGTTTGTTGTGCGCGTTTGTCCGTTTTTTTTTCGTGTGCGTTTTTTTCCGTTGCCTTCCTTCCTGCTCCTTCGATCCCGATCGTGACGAAGTTCCTTTCTCCCGCATTGTGTCAAAGCATGCACGGATCCGCGTGAAAGTTGGCTGCAGTAGACTCGATACAACCAGCACGCCAGTGGAAAAGCCTAGTGTGTGTGTGTGTATGTGCGTGATTGCAAAAAAAACAAAATCCAGTGACCGATCCAACGATCTAATTGAAATTAATTCCATTCAATCCATCGCCAGCGGTCCTGCTGGAGCGCTTCGGTTGTACGATCGCACGAGTTCGTAGGGTCATTAGCGTGTCAAAATGAAGAACATCAACTCACTGAACCTGAACTGAACTCGACGTCTTCATCGCACCTCTGCCCCTTATATCTTCCACCGTCGACGAACCACACAAAGCCTCACAGCCGACCCGAACGGAGACCGCTGACCGTGGTCCCACGGTCACGCTGTGGCAGCACGGCCGAAGAAAGGTTTTCTTGCAACAGAAAGTGAAATTGCCTGCGTCGCTGCAGCATACATCATCCCCCATACGTGGGAACCAAGTGGAGTGCCTGCTTGGCGCGATCGTGAAGGTGGAGAGAAAAAGGTTCTCATCCCCCCCCCTAGACCTAGCCCAGCGTGGTGAAGTTGTGCGAGTCAGTGCCGCGTGATGGTGATATAGATTGTTCGACCGCAAATGAGAGCGTGTCTGCAGGGTGCGGGTGTTTCGAAGATCGCATACGAGTGTGTGTGTGTGTGTTTGTGTGCGCTTTACGCTTATGCTAGTGTATGAAAAAAGATTCATCAGCTCAGTGCGAGTTCATTGTACCTATCGAGCAAAGTGTTCCTTGCTTACAAGGAGCTCCCATGTGGCTTAATGATCCGGCTCATGTCGTTGCAGTTGCATGCGCCAGGGCAGTTTAAAGCACTTCCCTGTCCCTCGTGGCGGATGTGATATAGTGTGCAATCGGTGCGATCATCATCTTGTGCAATTCGTTTCCTTGCAATTCCTTCACCCGGCACGGATCGAGAGCAACCGTGCTTCTTCTTTTCTGCAAAACGGCAAATTGGAACGTTGCGTAATCAGCTCACTTCTTCGCAGACAGACGTCGAACGCAACACCGGAACTGGGTGGGAAATTTTGACCATCACGCTATTCAAGCACGCTAACCGAGCAGACACCGACCATCATTGTGTGCGTTTTCTTTTCGGTGAACCGAATTGTCACTGTTCCGGTCCGCAGCTGAAGAGCTAGGAGAAGCAGAAAGAAAATCCCCCAAATCTCTCGTGTCGGTCGTGAGCGGTGGAAAAGTGTTACCTTGCGAAGAAAGTGATTTTTGTTTTGTTTCCAGTCGTTGTGCTGTTTTTTTCGCGTCTTGTCATTTCATAATGCTTCCGGTGACGATAATAAGCGTGTTACGTTGACTTGCGACCCCGAAATTACGCTCCATGGATGCGGTTTCTTTTACCGCTTCCCAAAACGTCTGTCACACGACTTTCACGCACATCGAGAATCTCTTCGTTTGAGGGGTGTTAGATGCGAGGGAGTTGCGTAAATTAGTTCCACCTCGCCATAAGTACCACACGAACCCATTCGATTCAGTTTGTGATTTGTGCGTGTGTACCTTGCAAAGTAAATGTGCGTTACCAAGGCGAAAAGGTGAAAAGTTACGTGTCGGTGAAAATAATAAAGGCAAAACGAAAATCCAAAATGCACTTGTCAGAAGACGCGCTGCGGAAAGTACCGATGGCTACAGTACAGCACCGGAATGATCAACGGTTACGACAAACGTGGTGTACACTTGCGTGCCCTGTGCTGATAGTTGTGATCGTGCTGGTCGGTACGGTTTGCGGACAGGGTGGACCAACGCCCCAGCAGGAGCAGGATATACTTTTACTCGATGCGCTAGGGAAGCGGCAAACGTTCAACAATGAAGACTACGGTCAAAACTCAATCATTGAGCTGCTGGGTAGAAGTAGGTGTTTCTTTTGGTTAAGATTTACCTGTTAGCGATGATGAGGTGTATGACGAATTCAACAAGTCTTTGTTTGTCGTTTGTTTTGACATTTGTGCGGCTGAAATGCTGTTCTCTATACAAACTGGCATGCTTAACTAGCCGCTGTAAAAGGCTTCACAGACATTACATTTACATTTTAATTATTCACGGTGTTTTCACGAGATTAGCCAATAGTTTCGGTGCGATAACAATGTGGACTATGTAGAATTAGTTTACTAGTTTTGTTAACTTCTATGATCAAGCGCATTCATTGTTTAAAAATATGTCGATCATTTCTCCACAATTGTTTGTTTGTTGTCAATTATCTCGGGATGATTTTATCGGGTTTTATTATTTTACCGCTGTTATGTTACTGTTACTAGAATGTTTGACCGATATCGACAAAAGTTTAAGTTATCATACTGTAGTATTAAATGTCCTAAATGTTCGTTATTGTCAGTCATCAGTCCAGCGTTATAAAGCATCAAACTCTAATGTATATTAGTTCTTTGGTACAATGGGTAACAGTGCCTGCCATCCGTACAGCTTCGTGTAGTATAACCAAGTCAGTGAAATAATGAATAGAAGGTCGTAATAGATCTTTTGATACCAGAAGAAGATAAGGAAAGAACTTTAGTGGATAATTACAGAGAAGTATTAAAAACATTTGACTTTCGATTCTGATAGTATGTCTATTTCATATCTATTTGGCATTATCTCAATCTTAAGGGGTCTTAGCCTATCACCAAGAACCTTGATTTCCTCGACTTGATTTACAAGAAGCTGGATAGTCGGTCCTGAATATGGGAGGACAGCACAGATTAATTGATTGATAAGACTGATTCTGCTCCTTAGTACTAACTATAGCAACCTGTTACCTTCATCGGTATGCAACTTATTATAGTAATTAAATAATGTTGATTTTAACATTTTCCTCGCTTTTTTAATAAAAAAATATTTTACCAGTTTTGAGAACCTACTGTTCCATTAGTTTTAGAGTTCTTCTTAATTACCTTTGTTATTTGTAATTTTTTATTCGTTAATGTTCAATTTTAGTATTTTTTGTAAAGTTTTATATCTTTTACTGACTGATTTATCTGTATGTACCATATTATGTATTATATGGTTAATTCATTGTGATGTGTTTGTACTAATTCCACTTCATTTCATGCTATTTTCAGTGATTCCACAAACATGCCGACATAAAGGGCGTAAATTCGAGTGCGGATTATCACTGTCCTGCGTACTCGGGGGCGGTAAACCTCTGGATCTATGCTCCGGTGGGATGATCTGGTCCTGCTGCATCGATCGCGACTTTGCTCCGGAAAGTGATCCCGAACACGGTGCCGTCCACAATGCCAGTAAGTATGCTCACAGTCGGTCGATCGATTCTCCGCAGCAAAGTCGACGCCACGCTACACCTATCATCGATTTGTGTGCCATCGGTTGAAAACACCCGACACTTGACAAACAGTTTGACACCTGACAGCGAGCCGTTTGAAACGACTTAATCTCGCCCGGCTCAGATAACAACGCACATCTATGCCCTCACGACGCAATGAAACAATGAAACGGGGAGAAAAGACCTTTTGAAACGGGAAAGAAAAATAAAAGGCTAGCAAAATTGCCTCATCATGGATCAATCTGCGCCGTACACCAGAGGGAACCGCCTTAACATCCGCACAATGCTGGTCGGCAGGGTAACGAACGGGAAAAACGATACCAATTTCGTGTCGCTGAGCCTGTGCAACGTAACGGCTGGTCGGTGTGTGCTTATTTGTCCGCTTTCCCAATGATTCGCAAAATTCGATGTTGACTTTCGCGCACGTGACGCACTACGCAAGGCTACGCTTCCGGTACAACGAAAAAAAGAGACACCAAACGCTCCTCCATAAATCACCATTTCCCGTACACCACCCGTTGGGCTGATTGCTGTGGACTAATCCTTGCAAACTGCTTATTTGTATGCGTATGGTGCATCGCTTTTCGTACGGGATTGTCTCCCAGCGAAATGGAACATTTCACGATCATTGCGCAGATCGCTCGCTTTTGTTTTGCAAAGCGCGCCAAACCATAATCCATTGCCTTTCACTTTCCTGCCGTAGAAATGCTTGTGTCTCGTTCGGCCGGCGTCACCCGATGTTGAACACGTGTTACCACTGTTTGTACGAACCAAATTATTGTTGCCAACGTTTGTCAAGCGCTAAACAATACACACCGAGACGGAGGCTACCGGGTTTGTAACATTCACAGCATGTTTGTGGTGGGTGGGTACAGTTGAGGATTGGGGTGATAACAATTATCAGCGTCACTCTTCTACAAGACGCATGTGTGGTGATGATGATTTATGGGCTCTTGCTGGCGTGTGCATTGTTGAGGCAAAGTGTTGCTAAGGCAAAGGCTAGTTTTTCGCATTAGCTTTTCGTTTCTCTGTCGAGCAAATGTGTTCCAAATGGTTATGGAATGGTACGCGAGGTACGCTTTTAGTACACCAATGATACGGTAGAGTCTTTGCCGGATAGTAAAGGGAAAGCCCTTTACTTGGTTACTCAGTTAGAAGAGAAATTCTTTTTTAAAGATTACCCTTGTCAGATACATAATATACCATGGTGGTGCAGCGAAGCTCATTGAAGCGTTGTTGTGTAAATTAAATATAAAATGAACAACCAATTATGCGCACAGTACTATGCGTCACTTAAAACAGTCTCTCCAAAATCTTTCGAATCACTTAATCTTGTTGTAACACCCCTCACAAAATTTCAAGCGAAATGTGAACATCATGTTGGTGCATATGCGGAGAAAGTAATCGTTACTTTTAATCTGCAACCGGATTTGCACGTTTCGAAAACGAATCCTGATTTTAAAAGTTGGTTTTATGTAATAGTCTCTAGACACTTTCGTTTCACCTTTTTGTCTCGGAAAATTAATTTAAGTAATGTGGTGTTATCCACCGGTTTTCCTTTGTCGATAAACAACTGCGTTTGCGTATTATTCAAACCCTTCATATCCGGGAACCTTTCTTAAATGCAATGCATCTTGCAGTTACGCCCCTCAAATCGAACCCTCACCTCCTTACAATCGAAGCGCACACAGCGTGGTACTGTCTTGAGAAATTAGGACCATAGTTCATGCCCTACTTCACCCAACGCCGTTGATCTAAATGGGTCAGTCACGCACCGCCGCCGATTCGGCGTCGATAAAAGATTTATGCCCACATAGGAACGACCTTGACGGAAGCAACACGAATGAATCGGTAATTAAATTCCGCAACGCAATGGCTCACTCTGCAATGGTAATCGAAAATGGGTGTTGTGTCATTGCTTCAGCCACTTTTTAGGCATCAACTTGAAGCAAAAGCTCAAAACTCGGGCTGCAGTTGTGGAAAGTGGTGTCGCGAATGTATTGCCCCTACCGAGCAAAAGCTTTTCGCCTCAGAAACGTGTGACGAACGGAATGGTTATACTTTGCATCGTACGGCCCCAGTGTGACAGCTTTGTGCAGGGTGACGAAAGAAGTGCAGGTGAAAAATGAAACTATTTGTGCCCGACGCGCCTCATAACTCATCGAAAGGAAAACTCGAGGTGTCAAGTTTTATCATCCGTAGCGTACGGCTGTTGGTTACAGACAACAAAAAACCGGTGACGAGCTCATGGCGTTTGACGTTGCCGGGTGTCGTCTGCTCAATTATGACAGCTTCACAAAGGTGTTATCGTGCGAACAATGTTGCTGCAAAGTTTTGAACTGCTCATTTAGTTTTACAGGTGCTTGCATACCAAATTGAAGTGATTCATTCATACTGTATGAGATGAACAGTAAGAAGAAATATTTTGAAGCTCAAGAGATTCGTAGATTTAGATCTTTTTTTAAACTTAATACAGTGTTGTTCACAATCAATAACGAAATGTTTGTATTTCATTGAATGTCATCAAAATAATGCTTGTACTTGCACGCAATATAACGCGTTCATTAACTACTTAACAAAATATGAACGATAATTTGTATAAAACAACTTTCACTGCTTCAATAGATTGAATAGCCAAGTCGTTGAGCTTTAATAGATGATCAAAGCGAATAAACAAAAAAGATAATGATCAAAGGATCAAATGTTCCTTCAATTGACATCCTAAAACAATTGATCGAAATATTGTCACCACTTTTCGGGTGTTTTTTTGATAGTTAGATGAGACCTTAAGCAAAGATCGTCTTTTTCAGTTCTTATTGGTCTCTCCAAAAGAGGTGTGTCCAAAAATGAGCGGCATGTTTTGTATAACATTGTCCATATTGTTCAGAATATGTTTCGATCTTTTGACGTCTTCTATTACCCATGGACTGCAACACCGGGTATTAAATCCAGTCCCGTCTACCCTTACGCAGGACTGAATATCCAGTTAAGGTTATAATAAAGTCAGGGAAAGAAAGATTCATCTTGCAGTTACGCGTAAATCGAACCCTCACCTGCTTACAATCGAGGCGCGCACAGCGTGGTACTGTCTTGAGAAATTAGGACCATAGTTCATGCCCTACTTCACCCAACGCCGTTGATCTAAATGGGTCAGTCACGCACCGCCGCCGATTCGGCGTCGATAAAAGATTTATGCCCACATAGGAACGACCTTGACGGAAGCAACACGAATGAATCGGTAATTAAATTCCGCAACGCAATGGCTCACTCTGCAATGGTAATCGAAAATGGGTGTTGTGTCATTGCTTCAGCCACTTTTTAGGCATCAACTTGAAGCAAAAGCTCAAAACTCGGGCTGCAGTTGTGGAAAGTGGTGTCGCGAATGTATTGCCCCTACCGAGCAAAAGCTTTTCGCCTCAGAAACGTGTGACGAACGGAATGGTTATACTTTGCATCGTACGGCCCCAGTGTGACAGCTTTGTGCAGGGTGACGAAAGAAGTGCAGGTGAAAAATGAAACTATTTGTGCCCGACGCGCCTCATAACTCATCGAAAGGAAAACTCGAGGTATGACGTTTTATCATCCGTAGCGTACGGCTGTTGGTTACAGACAACAAAAAACCGGTGACGAGCTCATGGCGTTTGACGTTGCCGGGTGTCGTCTGCTCAATTATGACAGCTTCACAAAGGTGTTATCGTGCGAACAATGTTGCTGCAAAGTTTTGAACTGCTCATTTAGTTTTACAGGTGCTTGCATACCAAATTGAAGTGATTCATTCATACTGTATGAGATGAACAGTAAGAAGAAATATTTTGAAGCTCAAGAGAATCATAGATTTAGATCATTTTTTAAACTTAATAGAGTGTTGTTAACAATCAATAACGAAATGTTTGTATTTCATTGAATGTCATCAAAATAATGCTTGTACTTGCACGCAATATAACGCGTTCATTAACAACTTAACAAATTACGAACGACAATTTATATAAAACAACTTTCACTGCTTCAATAGATTGAATAACCAAGTCGTTGAGCTTTAACAGATGATCAAGATGGATAAACAAAAAAGATAATGATCAATGGATCAAATGTTCCTTCAATTGACATCCTAAAACAATCGATCAAAATATTGTCATCTCTTTTCGGGTGTTTTTTTGATAGTTAGATGAGACCTTAAGCAAAGATCGTCTTTTTCTCTCCAAAAGAGGTGTGTCCAAAAATGAGCGGCATGTTTTGTATAACATTGTCCATATTGTTCAGAATATGTTTCGATCTTTTGACGTCTTCTATTACCCATGGACTGCAACACCGGGTATTAAATCCAGTCCCGTCTACCCTTACGCAGGACTGAATATCCAGTTAAGGTTATAATAAAGTCAGGGAAAGAAAGCAATGGCAGGCCAGTTCTACCTCTCGTTGTAAAACCAAAGAATAAGAAGAAGATGATAAAGAACAAAAAAGAAGAAGAAAGCCACCCGGCGGTATGATTAGAGTATGTTTTTTTACTCAACGCGCTTAACTCAGGTTGTCAGAAAGAGCTCATCCCACGAATAATTCTTTAATTGCAATTCCTGGGTTGTTCTCGACTACGACAATGAATCTTACAAAAGACAACTAAAAGTTGAGTGATTTTCTAGATCGCACTCTTGTCTCTACAATAGAAGCTTCTTTTGTTCGATAGAATTAAATTTCAACATCAACTTGCAACAAAACATAAACAGATGAAGGACACCAATGAAATGGAGCTATCACTCCCAAATGGCTCCAACTACAGACAATTGTGCCCTTCATACTACAACCTCAACCTTTCTATGCATAGGTGACATTATAAACCTGTTCGGTTTCTATCCACCCGCTTCCTCGTCGTCGTCATCGTCTTCCTCCTCCTCATCATCATCATCCTCATCAGTGTCGGGCTCACCGTCGTCACATCAGAACCGCCCACAGACAACACAAACGACGTCACTGTTTTCTAGCGGAGGCTTCAACGCTCCACCCCTCTACCATGGCCACCATCAAGTGAACCCACACCAACATCTTCCATCACCGCACCAACAACACCACGCCACCGGTGCACCTCCGCCACCAGAGTGGGGCTTCGACGGTAATCAGCTTGGAAGCGGTTCGTCACCGTTTTCTCCGGCGAAGCCACCACCACAACTGCACGGAGGACATTCGGTTCGGCCACAACCATCACCACCACACTTTGGAGCGATCGATGATAACGATCACGATCGTCCGTTTAGCTTTGGCAATCGTCCGACGGCTGGACTGTTTGGCGGTGGTAGCCCTAGTGGTTCCGGTTCCGGTGGACAGATTCGACCACCGTCGGCAGTTTTCGGATATCCAGCACAGGAAGACGATGGATACGGCATCGAGAACGGTACCAGAAATGTCCGCCTGTATCCCTTTTAAGTAGTGTTTCCCCGTGCAGATTTCCTTCTCCCTGGTTGTGGAGACCCGTAGCGAATGGAAAAGGTCCCCGGTCGTCAAACGCATAGTCAAACGCTTCGAGTTGATTCCTTCTTTCTGTATTCGCTTGTTATCTTATGATTTCTTAGGAGTTTACGATGAGGTGCAGTTGAGAAAAGCGTTGAAAAACTTTGCTCGTAATGATGTCCTGGACTAGTCCTAATCCCAATATTGACCTCATTTCTAGCAAGATTTTCAACAGGTTTTTCCTTGCGGTAGAATCGAACCCGCTTAAAAGTTCTACACAACTGCACCAACTGCGTTCTAGCACCTACTTTTAGTGCACTGCTCCACTATTGTGCACCATGTTTACACCATGCACGCGCTTGCAGTAGTTGCTTCTGGTTTCCCAAGGGTAATTTTTTATTGCACCAGCAAAGCACGATCAATCACCACATGAAGAGATTTCACCTGTAGAATTTGTTGCAACAATATCAAATGTACATCCGATAAAAATGTTAATTCTCATACACTTTCGATGATTTTCTCCTGACAGGCTGTGGTGAGCTGTACACTCGCACGAACCGTATCGTCGGTGGTCACTCGAGTGGCTTCGGAACGCATCCTTGGCAAGCGGCCCTCATCAAATCGGGCTTCCTTACGAAGAAACTTAGCTGCGGTGGTGCATTGGTTTCTAATCGCTGGGTCGTGACAGCTGCACATTGCGTTGCCACGTAAGTTTTTGTTTAGTTTCTTTGCTTCCTGATACTAATGAAGGTATTCTTACTTTATTTTCAGCACACCAAACAGCAACCTAAAGGTGCGCCTTGGAGAGTGGGATGTTCGGGATCAGGAAGAACGACTAACACACGAAGAGTATTCGATCGAACGGAAGGAAGTTCATCCTAACTATTCCCCGAGTGACTTCCGGAATGATATAGCCTTGGTAATTTCCATGTCTTTTTGATTTGTACATTCCGTTTAGCTAATTTATATATTCCATCTCCATACAGGTAAAGCTTGATCGTAAGGTCGTGTTCCGACAACACATACTACCTGTCTGCTTACCACCAAAGAGTGTTAAGCTGGTGGGAAAGATGGCAACCGTTGCTGGTTGGGGTCGTACACGGCACGGACAGAGTACAGTTCCCTCGGTGCTACAGGTAAATACCCTTTTTTTAATCTTCTTCAAAAATATTATTAAAACAGAGTTGTTAATGCTTTCCTTTAAATCTTCTCAACTTCCAGGAAGTGGATGTAGAAGTGATACCCAATGAGCGATGTCAACGATGGTTCCGAGCGGCCGGACGTCGTGAAACTATTCACGATGTGTTCCTGTGCGCCGGTTACAAAGAAGGAGGTCGGGACAGCTGTCAGGGAGATTCCGGTGGACCACTAACACTTTCCATCGAGGGACGCAAAACGCTTATCGGACTCGTGTCATGGGGTATCGGATGTGGTCGAGAGCATCTGCCCGGAGTGTACACCAACATACAAAAGTTTGTGCCCTGGATTGAGAAGGTGATGGGCAAGGAGTATTAGGAGAGGAATTATGTACGTCCTCCAAACTCTTAGGACTCCCTTTATTCAGACATGACAACTCAACAACGATACGGGAACGCTCGAAACGGCACTGCAATGCATTACAAACCAGTTAGATTTTAAGCTGATATTAATCTTAAGCTGGTAGGACGTTAAGCAGAACGCAATGCGAATAGTAATTTATTGATAAATTATTTCAACACGTTTGTACATGATGCCGCGCATTGAGAAGTAATGTCTATTTTTTCAAATCAAAATGATAACGTTAGTTAAATAAAATAGAAACTGGATCGAAATTCAGACAAGCTCTGTCTGTATTCTGGATATATGTTGAAAGAAAATTATCGCCCTTCGTCATGGTTTGTATAAAAAAAAAGTTATAACATGCTATAAAATGATTTTTTCATCTCAACCCAAAATCAATCACATAACCTGATCCTGAAAAAACAAGATTCCAATTACCGCATTCCCGCCGGATAAATAAAAAGTTATTGGCCAAAAATATAGTAGCCATGTAACGTAAGCCTACATTTGGCATTAAAAGTTTCGATGAAGAGATGAGGATTACGCCTGAGGATATGCAATTCAATGCTAAAATCGATTAACCATCGACCCAAAGGCTGCTAATCTGAATTCTGCTAAACGTTTATGAACGGTTTCTTTGAATCCTGAAACGAAAGGTCAAGGAACCTTCCTTGGACTTCCCGGAGGATTGAATAATTAATGGAAGATAATTTTTAACTTTTCAGTGGAAAAGGAATGGCATACGCCATAAATTATAATTCCATTTTTGTTGTGTTAAATCGTGAACAGATGTGCAATGTGATTCATAACTTCTTATTCTTCTTCTTCTTTTTCCTTGGCACTACAACCTCGAGAGGTCTTGGCCTGCTATTGCTAGCTCGCTGTGACTTAGATTAGCTGGATAGTCAGTCCTGCGTACGGGGATTCGGTCCGCCGGAATTCGAGCCCCGGTCCTGCCGTGTGAAGACCGGCGCCGCTATCGAATACACCACCGGGCCGCCCCATAACTATTCATAACTACAATGAACAAACTAGATTTATGAAACAGTCATTTCAATCGCAAAAGTAAAGTCATATAAATGATTGACGCATACTGATGTTGGAATGTGATGTTCATAGCCTAAAATATAAGACTCCTTTACAATTTACAGATAGAGTATTTAAATCCAAAAACTTTTGCGATCGTATCTAGCGAAAGGAGCATCAACTAAAAATGCAAATTATGTATTTTTTTATTCTTTGACATTCCATGTTCCACGGTTCCAATCGATATCCGTGGCACATTTCAAGCTTCAATCCAGGAAAATTCAATTGCTGTAGACAGTTCACAATTTTTTGTTTCATCGGAAGGTCTATCAGAGGCTACGGATTTATTATCACACGGTATCACTATAATTGGGTAATACGGACAAGTAGAACAACTATTAACAATATTTTTTCAATAAAACGTAAAACCATTACGTAAAATAAAAGCCTTTCAGAAAAGCGCCTAAATGTATGCAATTTAAATACATTCTGTTTATCGTACAGCGGCACGTATTTTGAACGAAGAGCTCATTTTTCCGTTTGCATTGAATTTAAAAATGTGTTTCTTTGAAAAACAATCATTGTTTATCAATTTACTAGTCGTATAATTTACTTCAAATACCGATAACATTATAACTATATGCTGCTGTTTTTCATTGACTTTGATCATTTGTTTATAGTGCTATGATTGCCTAATTTTGTTATCATTGAGATTGTGATTTTGTCAAAAATGAGCAAACCGACATTTACATCGTTTGGACCAGTCGCATGCACATATCGTGGAATTGATTTAATTCTCTGAAGTATTTTGATGACAAATAAGAAACCTGAAAATTTAACACATATTACGAACACTCCGAACAATTGTCTTATCTTCTCAAGGATCATGAATGAAATACAAACATAACTGTGATAAGGCCCTATTATTGTGATCAAGAAATCATATCAAATATCCTCATTTAAAAATAAATCATCAGGCTTTGATATTGTACGCTATACAGCATTTTCCTTCCATTTGTGCTCCAACCAAGATCCACCGTAAGGTACAATAACAACTTTTCTCGCCCTTAATCTTCACGAGCTCCAATCCTGTGTAAACGATTTCATGCCCAACACAGGCCGGACAGAATGCGTGAAAGAACATTTCTCGCTCATCACTCGGCGCATGCTTGGCTCGCTTTTGTTCTTCCTACTGCTGGCTCTCCACACGCAACGCATTTATCCGGCCGTGTGCGTAGGTAATCGCACGTGGAACCAAGACGCGTTTTTGCGCTTCTCGGGCATTATCATCATCGTCGCTGTCGCTGTCGACGGCGAGGAAAATTGATAGCACTGCCGATGCCAACCCCTGAGACCGGGAACAACTGCGACCGAACGATGACTGACGTTGACGTTGATGATCGTTTTAAGGTCGTTCAACTAATATGCACCATCCGACCGCGCATCGTACCAACGCGACAAATGGCGATGAATTGTGAGGGATGGGCGAGAAAGTATGTTCTATGCTGTTTATGCTGTTGTAACTGGTGCGTCGAAGCGAGCGTTCACAATCGACAGCTCGTTCTGTGTGTTTCAAAGCGAAAAGGCCTAGATCGCTATAAATGTTACGCGAGAGTTAAGAATTGTTTTTCAAGCCTGTGTCACATTAAGCGATTTGCATTTCCTAGGCGAAAGACTGCACCTTAGAGAATGATTGCCATTGTAACAAATAGGGTGTGAGTTATAATGCTTCACCCAAAACAACACGTTCCAGCATCGTTATAAGCCTCTCTTTCTGATGTTTAGCCACAGATTCAAGCACACAGTTCACGCACATAAAGAGCATTGAAAAAACAGTCCATCTAACCGAGCTACATATGTATGCTCGCGCTCTACTATTGCTACGAAAATTCCTGCCCTATTGCACTATCGTACATCGGTTGGAAAGTAGTTCTCCAACACACGAAGGAAACCACCATCCAGCTTCCCAAGGGATCCTTCGAAGCGCAAGAAAATGCAAGTTGAAGCGGTCCGATTGTAGCCGACCGAGGCACAAAACCCGGAGTGGATGAGCATATGTATCATTGATTCATTTTTCCATTTTATTAATTTATCTACACTGACCTCCATCGTCTCGGCTCGGAGGAGTGAGTGTTTTTTCTAGCCCTCAAACTCTAGCTGCCTGTTGTGAGAAGTTGGGAGAAGCTGGTTCGAAAAGGGAATCAATGCGAGGTAATTGCGTTTGGCCGGCAGTGATCGATTCGGGGTTTGATTTGATTATTGCACGTCTGTAGCACGATTTTCTGCCCTCTTTTTCTTGTGAGTCTCTCGTAGTTACTTGTTGTAATAATAATAATGATTTGTGCTAGAAGTGCTCCAACTGTGATTAATGATAAAACAAAGATTTATTTTACAACAATCATTCAGAACATTTAACTTCACCTCCCTTAGTGCGTACTGTTTTGCTGAATCTTGAACATTAAGATGCTTTGTTTGGAGACCTTTAAAACTCAACTCTTGCACATTAAATCCGGACCTTCCGCCTAATGAGAATAAACTGTCCCACTTGCCGGCCCGATGCAGCATTCGTCAGCAGCTCATTTAAATCGTCCCGCATCGAAACCTGATTTTTGAAGAATTGAATTATAAATCGTAGAAGAACAGTTATCAGGCGGGGAGCACTCGAGCGCGAGTTCGAAACGAGTTTCCGCGCTCATCTCAACAGTCGTCCCGCACTCACCAATCGTCGGTTCGCTCGACCACACGACGTAATATCGAATGCATCCGGTCTGCATCTGTATCGCCGCTGCAGAACGCACAACCGGCAGCTTCATACTGGGATTCGTCAGCGAGTGAGAAGAGATCATCTTGCATCATTTGCTGCTGATCGGCTGAATGCTGTGGCAGAAGAGAGGCAGGGACACACAGCGAAGCAGGAAAATGGTTGCGTTAATTAGGATCTTTGCCCCAGACCGAAGACTAACTAACCGATCGGGAGCTTTCGCGATGGAACACAGGGGCGGCAAGACATGGGAAAATGGTTGCAAAACCTGATGCTAAGAATGCAATTCCGAACCAACAACAACACCACACGAGCGATCGGTTGCTTCTGCTTCACGTTACCCGGTTTTCTTTCGCTCCCGTGCGGCTGTGTTTATCCCACTTTTCCACACTTGCTGTTGAATTGTTTCCATCCTTTTTACCGTCTTTCCCTCACAATCGTACGTTCCTCCATCTTATCAACCCCATTTATCCTGTTGTGGCTGTGGTTGCAAACCTTTCCTACTGTTTGCCCTTTCTTTCTGGATTCTCTATCGCTGCGCCGAGATCGTGCGCTTGCCAGGCTAGCTGCTGCTATATCGGGGCTACTGTATCGGAACGAATCTGTGGTGCCTGTGCAGTGGGCATCGGGTTTACGGGTTGCCTTCTTTCTAAGCTTCCGCCAGCTTGCTGGAAACAATTTCGCAACGCGTAGCTTGGAAAGTGTTCCTTCATACTTTCCCTTCAAGCTTGCAAATGCCAATCTACAAAACGGGTCGCATACCAGCTGCCCTCGGGATACAGGTGACCGGGAGTGTCGATCACTGAGTAAATAGAACAGGCAAGGAACAGGCTCACAAAAGGGGGCGACCATCACGGTAGAAACATTCCTGAGAAGGAACTTTGAAACATATCTACATTAAAACAACTATGTTCATATCATATCGAGATGATGCACGTTAACAAAAATCTCTGACACATGCCTTTCACCGTTGCGAGCTGTTCGATGACACAAATTACTCAGCTTCCCAAATTACCGGTCCAAAAATCCACATGTTAAGTAACAGCTCCGCAGATCACCAAAAAAAAAACCCCCCCGAAACAGAGAAAGGACTTTTATCCTTGCACCACAAGCAACCGAATTCGAGTGACTCACACGTCATAGCGACCAAGCGACGAACCTCGACAAAACATAAAAATTTCCCTCCCCAGGAAACAGCGCCCGATACCTGGTGCAGAAAGCAGATAACGAAGTACACAATGAAACGGAACGAAAGAAACACAACGCGACCGCAACTGCTCCGTTCGTGCGGCCGGAAGACTCAGCCGACTCACACCAACACACGGCCAACATTTGTGCAGCATAAAAACGTTTTCCCTCAAAAGTGTTACTTCTTCGGCCGTGCCGCTCTCTGTCTGTTCGGCCTGTTCTCCGCCGTTTCGTCAAGCTCGCTTCCCGCCCTTGTTTGCCTACTGTCGCCCGCACGAACGTACCGTCCACATGACTGACCGGGGCACGAGATCGCGCTGGCCATTTCGCTGGCCCGCAACATACTTTCGATCCCGGGCGCTTCTGCCTGCAGTTCTCCGGGTGTGCGATCGCTCGTTCTCTCGCTCTCGGGCCGAGGATCGTTCACACAACGAGCGCTGGTGCTCTTCCGTCTAGCTCGCGCGCCCGTTCGTCAGCCGACGGGCATCTCGTTTGCGCTCGATCTTCACGGCTGCACACCACTACACAGCGCCGTACGGTTCGGGCTGGAGTGCGTTCGTCAGGTTGTTTGCGGGTAAGCTTGCTGGGCTCCTATACACCAACAGCCGACCCTGTCGTCGATCCCTCCCCGGTACGTTCCCGCTCGTCTAGAAACGGGTGCGCGATCGCGCTAACACGGTACACGGCAATGTTTGGCTGGCGCACAGCCCGTCAGTATAAATCTAACGTCTTCAGTGTCAAGGTCTCTTTCCTGTGAGGCTCTTGATCTGCGACCGCACTGCACAGACTCCGCGTCCGTCCCCGCAGCGGCTCATCTCCGCTGTGTGAGTGTGCCCGTGTGTGTGTGTGTGTGTGTGAGTGCACTCTGCAGGCCGGATCTAAGAGACCGATCGGCTGAGTGCTGACCGTATTTTCGCGTCGTCCGTTGACCGAGTGCGTACCGTAGAAAAAAACGGTGCCAGCAGCAGCTACAGCAGCCTTAGCACGGAACCGTTCGGAAAAGTGTTCAAATCGCGTGTGTACCAGCAGAGTACCGTGTTTTCCCAAGCTGAACCGTTCACTGTGCGCCGGCCAAAGTGTAAGCTACAGTTAGGTGAAAGAAATTTTCGATCCTCCAGAACCGGCGGTGGTCAAGTGAAAGTAAGGGCTGCCTTTACCCACCAAGAACGACGCAAAGAAGAGAATGCAGTGGTTTGAAGCCACGAGTTGAAAGGCACCGAATTTAACGTAAGTCCCTTGCATGTCCCGGAGAATGTAATGCCAGTCCAGTTCAAGTTCTGGCCGTGTATCCGCTGCGGGGATGCATGATCGCAATTTGTGAGCCTCATCATTAACTGTGAATGTTGGTATAACTGTGAATGTTGATTGCGGTGAAAAATGTCTTCCCCAACCAGCTGAATCCGGGATGCCCGATCGACATGCGAGAACAAGAACATCCGAACGGTCTGGTAACCCGTGGTTAGGGAAGAGATACTTTCCACAACAAAACCGAGCAAAAAGTGCAGGATAAACAGAACCAAAAGACAACGTCCAATCTCTCTGAGTGTGTGTGTGCGTGTGTGTGAGTGTATGTGCGTGTTTGTGAATGTATCCATGTGATGTTAAGCGAAAGAAACGAGTTCCTCGACCACCAGTTACCCAGAAATCGCGCAACTTTCTATCCGTGACGGCCTTTCTTTTCGCCCGGCCGGGAACCCAAATAGAATGGCCGATAAAGGAAGCACACGGGAATGCCACAAAGAACGTATGGCATTTCATCGCGGTGGTGCATGTTTTTGTATGTCGCCGATTCTGAAGGGGTTGAGTTTGATTCTGATTTTTGCTAATTAAGCCAAAAAGCCTGGCAGTGAGAAAATGGGAGCACGGGAAGAATTCTGCGGAAAGCAGATTGTGATTACTTCGAAGAATTTCCTGCCAGAAATATTGGGCTGCTAAAAGATCCTTTCCTTTTGATAGCTCTTGAGGATGAATAATGTTTCCACTTTGTTACATTCAAATCAAAATGGAACAGTACTGCTGGTTCTCTAGAGCTTCCCGAACCAAAAAAAACCTGTTTCGCTCCAAGCATTAATTTGTTTATTTTCCTTACCTGGATGAACTTCGACAAAAAAAAGCTACGAGGGAACAAACTATTTCCTTCCCTTCCGATGTGAAAAATCTCACGTACCACCGAACCGATTCATCAATAAATTAGGAATTACGGCCCGATTCATTGATCCAACCGTCGTACGAAACCAATCAACGTCTCTATCGATCGGTCGCTTCGGTTTGATCGAATCGATGCGACCGGTTGGTGTTACTCCCTGTGTGCGTGTAACACAGGATAAACGGACCCACAACTCCGGTAGCTGGTGATGGTGAGGAGAATTTAAAAGAGTCATCGTTCGAAATTGGACACAGTGTAGGAACCTGCAAGGGCAGGGACTACTTGTTTGCACAATACAAGTATTCGTCGGCACGAATAATACAGCACAGGCTCCTTAAAGTGGATCAAATTATCGGTGGCCACAAAAAAAGATGGGCACAATATTCGCGGTCATTTCGAACGTCCTATCATCGAGTCACGTGTTTAACGCCATAGTGAAGTGCCTTGTGGAACCAAAGAATACAAAACGTTCTCTGTATCGAGTGTCTTGCGGTTCGTTTATTCTCAAACAATGCTTCTTTTTTTTCTTCGGTCGCTGTGTCCCCACGTCTGTTGAGTTACATAAACTTCCCTCGATCTTCCCGAGTACCGCCCGTTTTATAAAAACGGGCACGAAGCTGCCTCAAAAAGGAAGAATCTGTTGCATTGCGTAGCATCGTCATCATCATCGCCATCAACAGCGTGATAGCGACGATAGCATTGACCTCAGCAGGGATCGATCGCGATCGTTCGTAGGAGAAGGATGAAATGAGCCGAGAAGAAAAAACCCGTTTCGAACCATGCTCGAGCGCATCACATACACACACACGCGCGCGCGCTCGCTGGTCACTCCATTGTTGTCCCAGGAGAAGGCCCAGAATGGACGCATTCTCTAAACGACCTTTTCATGTGAACAGGTCCGGTGCCCAGTGGTCTGGACCATTATATTTCATATCGCTGCCCGGTTTGGGGTTGAAGATTAAAAGGCTCGCAAGATAAAATCACCCTGCCAAGCGTTTTCTAAGAACCAGCAGCTAAGGATTAAATACAGCACACTTTCTCCGCCTGCGAACCCATTCAATGGACCCGCATCGATCGTGCAAAATGCGTCGGCATTGTGAAAGTTAAGTTGCGCAGCGAAAACGAAATTGAAACGCGGTCGTCATACACCCCGAATCTGTCCCGCAGCTGGGAAGGATGACGGTAGGCGGTAGGCACCCGGGAAGGTATCTATTAGTTCTTGGGGCAGGATGTGTGCTGCTGGATGCGACACCCCTTTTGCTTACCCGGTAGGCGTGTGGCGTCCCAAAACACAATCTCCCACAGCCAGAGGGAGGAAACATTTCTTTCACCCCGATCGTATCATCAGGACTCTGGATGGCGGGTGTGTATGGGGAAGTTAGCTGGGGCGAAAGCTGCGGGTTGCGGGCCCACAGCATGCAACAAAAACCCACACTTGTTTACACTGCCGGTTAACCTATTTTTTAGAAAGTGGCACTCTTTGGACGAAGAACGCACAATACGACGGCACAGCAACGGCTGAAACGTAGCGCAAGAGCACGGGAAAGCGAGTGAGACGTGAGTGCTCACTGGCAGCCGAAGGGAAGCAAAGGGAACTGGCGTGGTCATTCTCTTCTCACACGCCTCCCCGTTTTTGGGTCGGGTTCACGCTGATGATCGGGGGATAAAGTCTTGCTGAGGCAACACGCTCGCGATCACGACCAAGGTCTGTTTGTACGGGTGTTCCTGGAGAGCGGGTGGTTTTGTCATACAAATCGAAGGTCTTTTCGAAATGGGCCACATTCGGGAAGTGTGTGAGCACGGTTGAACGGGAAGATAGTAAGGAATGCGTTGGTAATGCATGCACCAAGTTTGTGCAGTTTTTTTTTGCATTAATCCAGTTCAGCAAGAGCCTTTATACAGTTGTTGATGAATGCTGATCGATCGTTCATAGCAATCAGGTCGATGTTTGCTTCCTGTGCTGAATATAAGCGACATTTGTATGTGTACTTTTGGGAAAGGAGGAGATGCGTGAAACAAGCTACCAAACCTTTCTCACAGATAAGCTGCAGTTCTCCCGCATCTGACGTAGAGCGGTTTTTTTTTATTGATTGCCACTCTTCACACCAAGGGTTGTTGTTTTTATCTACCTTGGTTACCACTCTCTTCAATCCCTTCGGGAACAACCTGCATCGGGGTTATTCTGCATACCCTGGCACAACCTTACCACGCACCACGCCTGTGGCCAGCAGACGAAACGCGAGAAAGAAAGAAGGAAATGAGATTCCCGTATTGAGGTTATGTGAGCTTAGTCATGAGTACGACCATGTTTTACGCGAACGGAACGGGTGGGATCGGGTTCGAGACGTATGAGGTCACTTCGTGCGTTCTTTTCGCGTTCGCTCGCTTTCACCACCGCTGGGTGGACGCTTCTTTCGGTGTCGGTGTCACAGCACAATTAACCGTTTTCTAACCAGCGCCACCAACACTCACTCACACACATGCATAGCGGTAGTGTGTTAGCTTCCTTTCCTTCTTTTTTTTTTATTAATGGCGATCGAAGATGCCGATGGCGTCGCCACACGGAAACCGTTAGTGTGTGGTGTGGTGTTGGCGGGTTTTAGTGTATGCGAGAAGTGTGCTTATGCTGATAATGTGGATTGGCGGAGTCACCGTCAGTCAGCTGCTGGCGATGATAGCACTAGAGAGCGAAGATTATGGCTTTTTAGACGAGTGGTTGCGAAATTGCACTTTTCAGCTTTGTGTTTTGCGTTTTATGGAGTGTTTATTTTTTTGGGGAGCACAAGCAGAAGTTAATATATTCAAGACTAGTTAAACATACAAACATTTATGGGATTTGAGATAAAAATAAAATGAACAAACTTTTCTAATTGAATATACCACGTGAATTCGTAGCAATATTATCCGTAAACATACTCAAGATACTGTTTGTATCTTCGTGCTCCAATGTTAAAAATCGATCCGTTTTTTGACCACTTAGCGCACTCGTCCGATAATCAATGTACCGCGTTCCGGTAATGAGAACCTGTTCTAGATTCGTTCTGGTTCTTCTGCAGCCTTAGAACCTGGCTGGCTGCGCCTTCTTCCCATGCCCCGCTAGTTAACCGTACTGAGCATTAGAGTGGATTAAGCGTGATGGATCGGTACGCAGCATCAAAGCCCGTAGCAGACAACAGACTTCTAAAATTTTAAATTGCGCCCCCATTTCCACCATTTCCACAGCTCGCCAGAACACGGTCTAGATATCGATAATGCCGTCGTTCTGAAGAGAAAAGAATCCGTACAGAATGTAAAACACTCCTTTGCCCATCTACGGTTTCCGTTCTAGACCCCGCAAAGACCTCAGCAAATTGATTTTCAATTAAATACCGTTAACAGTATAACCGTTTATTATGCTCAGCATTGGCACCACACCGGCACCTTCCTATGCCCGGGCAGGGTATGCGATCGTTTATAAATAAATGTTTGCTGTATTTATTTCACTCCTTCCCACCCCGACAAGAACACCCCATATTACCCAGTGGCTCACGTTGTCTACTGGGCATAACTTTGCACACACCGTTGCACGCGCTTCGTGCCATCGTTTTGTAATTATAAATTCCAACACTTCCTAACTACACGGTCTGTGTGCGTATTTATGCTGTTGTTTTTGCAGTTTCACGTGGTCCACTCCTAGTGCGCGGGAAACGAAACGACAGTGGCCCGGGACAGCAGGTTAGGTGGGTGGTGGTTCTTGAGTCAAACACCGTTTAACACACGCCATCCCGGTCGATCGACACCTGGCGCAACAAATTCTTGGCGAATGCCGTGTGCGAGCATCGAGTGCACATTTGCTGGGTTTTCGATTCGCTTGAGCTAATGAATTCTTGGCAGAACATACTAAGTATCAAGAAAATCGTGGAATATAAGCAATGTGATGTATTACAGTGTAGTCGTTAAAGTTATTCGATGTATTACGAAGCATCTCGCTAACCACAAACCTCTTTCTATTACTTTCAGATCACCAAACCGGACATTGAAGGGTTGGTATTTGTGTCATCAGTAACCAGGCCACCATCTCACCGGATTCTCAACAAAATCAAGTGCAATCGCGTCTGGTGGCTTAAGCCACAGTAACAGCAGTAATCCTGAAAAGCGATACAGTGTTGCAATTCCGACCTTAAGTGCAATCCCCAACAGAACCAGTGTGCCGTGTGCGTGTGTGTTTTGTTTGTGAGTGTAGTGGGTGTACGTGAGTGTGTGTGAGTGCGTGTATACCTGTGTTGAGGGTCGGAAAACTTCAGCCAGAACCAGCCGGTCATGCAGTGTGGGCAACGATCTTCTTAGCGCGATACTAACGGTCCGGTACGTTCGATTTGGTCTGACTCTGGAGAAGAAGGTGAAAAACATTTTCTTCCCTTTTGCTTCATCAACGGTTAGTCTGCTACAAAGTGGAAAGCATACGAAAAGAAAAGAGCCAATCAAAAGGGTTCTGTTCTTGAAGATCGTGATTCTAGGCATAAAGTGAGGAAGTGATTTTACGTACAAATTAAAACTAGTTTCCATTTGGAGCATCGTGAGAGTGTAATTTTGGTCCTTAAAATCGTTGCCGATGCACACCATCTCCATCAAAGGTCCTACTCCAGCCCGTAAGGTTGGAAACGATCAGGGCAGCTAATATCGTCTGCAAGCACGATGCGCCGTTAGAAGAACACACGCACACAACCGAGTCCGAGTGATTACGATTATTTTGTGAACCATCCGAGTGTAACTCTGCTCGTCATCAGCGATCTTTGACGACGAAAAATGATGTGCGTTTGATGGGAATATCGCATGATCGCGTCCAGAAGACGAACCCGGTGGAATCAGAACCATCAGCCGCCATTCGGCTCTATCCACGCAGCCTCCGCGGCGTTTCCGGTGTGATCTAACGGTGCAGTAGCAACACTTCCACGTCAAACACCGGCCAACCAGGCCAGTCCATCCATCATCCGCGACGGTCGAAAAAAAAACATACAAGATTCGCTTGGAGCTCACCGGCACACCGGACAAGAATCGGCGATCGACAGAAAACAGAAAAAAGGGAACCGAAGAACGGCTTCAAGGTAAGCTATCATTCGGCGATCGGTTGACTAATTAATATCGCAGATCGACGGGTTCTAAGCGTACGGTCGACCTTTTTTAACAAGTGAGATCAGCCAGCAAACGAACAACACGCTGTTAGCTACATTAGCTCATTAGGCGATCGATGTGAATGCGCTTCGCACGACTAGGCACTTGAGCTCGGGGTGAAGGCATCTTCAATGGGTTTGAAATTTATCACTGAGGTTCTACGGAGCCGGCCAGAGAGTATATATATTTTTAGAACAAAGAACCAAACTACCTTGCATGCCGGAACTCCTGCAGGATGTTTGTATGGATGGGAATCGTGATGAATACTGTGCACACCTTTGCAGACAAACAATCTTCGAGAGACGATCCTACGCAAGCTTTGCTGCTCGCGCGTAAGATCATCCATAGTTCTGGTGTACTGGATAGAACATACACACATTTATGAGCTCACAGGTGTACGCGGGACTACTTAATTGCACGAGCAAACAACCGAGGGCATAATTACTGACCGACCTGTTAACACCTCCCTGTGGTAACCTGGGCCGTGTGTCTGTGCGTTCGGATCTTACGCTGAACTTTGGTAGCAATTTAGAACGCCTTCGCTTCGCCAAGCCACCAGCAGCAGGGCAGCTGACGTCGTCTTCCGCACGGTTCGCTCCCATGGTCGTCGGCTTAACCGTCGAGCTGCTATCATTAAACAGTCAACTAATCAATCAGCAACCGACAATCGTTCGCATCACCCCCAGCAACCGGTCGTCGCCCTTCCGGTACGATGCTTCTCGGTTATTGTGAACTTTACATAATACTATGAAGCGATGCTGCGGACGGTCGTTCGTGACCGTCCTTGAGCGGTTGGGTGTTCCAACAAACGACATAATGAGCCCGGGGAGCCTTAAGGGTCACGCTGAGCAATACGTGAACGCTATCATTCCTTCCGGTTGATTTGAATTACTTTGTCACCCGTAGCAAGTCAGCATACACATGGCGAGGTCCTTCCCACGGGCAAAGGATACTCGTACTGTGCTGCTGTTGCTGACTCACCGCAACAGAGGCCCATCCGATACACATCACTGGATTATGGCATCGATTAGTCAACATCTTTTCCGGCTCGTTATGCAATTGCAATTTCGCTCGGGAGTTTCCATTTCACACTCATCGAACCGTGAGTGCTCGATGATAAAGAAATCTTCCACCTGTCAGTTTTCTGCTCACTGA
>KZ061598.1:259444-291521 GCA_002091835.1 Anopheles maculatus
ATGCCGAGTTGCATTGCGCAGCACCGGGTGAACATCGGTTTCGTTACGGGTCGCTACATATGGGCAATTTATGCAGAGTTTCTGCTACCGGCATGAGTGTACCTTTAGCGATGGTTGTAAGATAGGAGGATAAACTGAAGGTATTTTCTCCGGAAACATATCATTTGAACAGAAAAGAGCGAGAAAGTAACGTACCAAGCAATTTCAAATTTAGCTACGAAAGGTTAATCAGCTCCATGAAACTTGTATGACTAAAAGCCCTACGGAATGATCGACCTATCCGAACATAAGCTCCAAGTAATAATAACAAGAAAGATTGGCATGCTTCAGAAGATGAAAACCTTGCAGAAGCTTGAGATTCTGCACGGAATCTTCGAATAATTTGTAACACAAGTTATGTTAGTCGCAGTAATTCATGTCAGTAAACAATTTCTCGTTTCCTACAAGAACAGACATACAACACCTTTCAATAATGACATGTTGGCCTTTGCTCCACTTTTCTCTAACCCTGTCCTTATTCCCTGCCAAACCAGTCGAGGAGAACCGTGCAGAGCATCTGCATCTCTTCACTACAATCTCTACATCTCGTTGACCACCGGCATAGGAATGCAAATTTGAATTCCATCTCGTGGCATCTCCCCACGACCAAAAGCTGATTAATCGCTTTGGAAGTCGTTCGGACGGAACATGCCCGTCAGTTTCGACGTGAAGATTATAGATGAGAGTAGCAAGCACACGCCACACCGACCAGCGACTCATAACTGAGCAGGAAAGCATACGCGTTCGTCTCCGATACGATCGAATCCGTCGAATGAAGAGCCAAGACTTGGCACACGAGCGGGCGCATACATAATGACGCATTAATGATGCACTTCGAATGTGCGAAACGAGGAAAATGGTCCCCCCGCAACCCGTCAGCGTGATGTATGTGTGTTTTTATGCTACCGGATAAAAGCATGCCCGACGATCGATTGCTTCCACCGTCGGACAATTAGAAACTGATCATCGCGCAAATCGCACTGATCTCGTTTCAATCCACTGCCGGGTTTCAGCGTGTGTGTGTGAGTGTGTGTGTGTTTCAACCAATTCCCATCCAGACTCGTCGCAGACCACCCGGGATGGGGTTAAGTACTGGGTGGCATACATTGGACGCAGTGCACGCGTGACAGAAACGGCTGCAATTACGCCCGGTGGAACAGATTTATCGTCTACCTGGCCCGGTGTGGCAAACCGGGATCAATCCCAAGGAGTAGCTTTCTTTTCTTAGGAAAATCCAATCCAGCGCCCGCTTTCCAGTCGCCGTTAATGGCCGGATGATTCCGGAGTGTAATTATTACACGGACGCAGTGGGATGCTTTTCGGTTTGGAATGACCAGTACCAACTCGTAGTCCGTCTATCATCCACGACTGGACTGAGTCTTACAGACGGCAAATCAACCACTGCACACTGGAATCGTCCCCACGAGTCTGTTTGTGCTGGTGATCAAAAATACATCCGTTCTCGTTCGCGGTCGAATGCGGAGTGATCGGAACCGGTTTCGCTGATTGCGGTGAAATAATAAATTATCACATCGAATTAGGTCAAATTCCCGACGCCGCCGGTCGTCGTCGACGACGACGTCTTCGTCGCGTTTGGCGTCACCCGATGCTACGCTCTGCTTTGCTTGATCTTCTTTAGGATCGTGTCACTGTCCGTTGGGTGGCTTCTCTTGCTTTTCATTTTGGTGAGCGCCTACCGAACCACCCATACCTGAACGATGATGAAGGACAGTTTTGGGAGTAATTTTCGATTCCTCGTTCACCCGGAGAATCGGATGAATTAAAAACAATCTTTTAAGTGGTGGTTTTCCAGCCGCCTGTGCCCAGTTTGCTTGTCGCTGATGTTAAGTCGTACAAATTGATAGCATTTAATTGAGGTTATCGAACGGATTATGAGGCAGGCGAGTGTGAAAGGAACCATGTTCCTGTTGGACAAATATGACCACTGATAACGGTTGTATTTGAGAGATCTTCCCATACTCGGTTTGATTATCTGATATTTCTTAATGTTTTAAATCAGGGACATATTATTCAAGTTATTCAAGATTGAGATAAAATAAAATAATCTCTTGAAAATATAGTTCTCGGTAAAAAATCATCGTGAGATCAATCGATATTTTGAAATATATTTTGAAACGGCAATAACGTCACAAAATACGATCAAGATCAATCGATGTAGACTAACTGATTTAATTGTACATGGATCCATAATAGAGATATTGATTTTATGAAGTATGTTTACATTTCCTGATCATTAGAAAAAGCAAGAATCAGCAAAGCCACATACATTATTTGAACCAGTGCTTCATTAATCGTATCACGACAAAACAAAACTTCCAAATATTCAAAACATACAAGAAAAACGCTCGTGATGTACGCGACTCTCTCCAATTATTAGCCACCATATGATATTCCTATTTCCTTAGTAATTGCACTTGCCAGTGTGCTGGAAGCTTTAAACATCCAGAAGTGACGAAACCTGGCAGCTTGTTAACGCCTGTAATCGCTTCAGCCTGAGACAGAAACGAATCTATACTATTGTACATTAGTTACCGAGACTCGTTTACAGGCTGTACGTAATTTTGCTCCATTCTTTCTCATAAGCAAGGTATGTAGGCGGACTCGCACCATCTACTGCCACTGATTAATCTTGTCAGGCACAATTACCGGCAAGTGTTGAAAGCAATTCCAACTGCAGATCCTCCTACCGAAAGCCTTCTGCGATCGTACCTAAAGGGATCCATCATACCATCAACCGGCCTAGATCCTTTTGGATGCGAGAGTGGCTTATGGGTGGAGGTGAGTGATCGTTTATGTGCTGTAGCTTCACTATCACCTTCCAACAATCGTAGAAAATCGTTCCTGCACTTTAATTTGCTGTCTGCTGAGCTGGGCCGTCTTGTGCCTCCGGACCGTCTTAGTTCATCTTCCGTTGCGAATGCAGTAGATACGCTTAAAAAGCACTTTTTACACGCGCACTCTTTACCATTCTTCTTCCGAGTGCTATCACTTCCAACGTGAGCTTAAATGTAACGCAACAAAAAACGAACGATACTTTAAAACTGAAACCTGCAAGAAGTCCGGTGGAAAGAACGAACCGAAGGAAAAATAAATAAAACTTCATCTTCTCCACCCGGAGCCCATGGGTTGCCCGTGACCGTGGGTTTGGCTGTGTCGGAAATTCTTTCCAGCTCGGTGGTCTTCCAACACTCGGCTTAATTTCACCTCCATTCTCATTCGCTCCAGCGTCCAACTCCAAATCGCACTGCTGGAGTCGGAGGATGGTGGCTTTTAATCTAGATTTTCTGCCAGTTTTTCTTGACGCCGACCGGCTCGGTACTCTTGCTGCTTTTGCCACGAGAGAACGCAACTCATTCATGGGAAGATTACCCCGAACGTGTGCCCCACGATTGCCTTCCTGGACACGGTGAAAAACGGGAAAATGATGAAAATACACACATATTTCGGTCGTTCAACTTTGCCAGCGACCAGCCAACGATGGAAGGATTTTGCGCAGCAGTTACACCGTACCCGAACGCAACGTGTCTGTGAGTGCGTTTCCGTTCCCTTCGGTTTCACGAGAACTCTGCCTGCCCATACGCCGCTGGACTGGTGGTGACTTTGAAACAGGACGCAAAAAAGGCCCAAAATTATTACATCTCAAAAGAGCTTTTTGATGTACGTGTAGCTCTTTTGGGGCCAAAAATCTGCCTCCATAACTGCCTGGGAAAGTATGTGCGCCCTGTCCAGGAGCTGCACCTTATTATTCGAGCGCAGCAAAGCGTAACACTTATTCGCGTTTATTCGCAGGCAGCAGTTTTTGGAGCTGCAGCTACGGCATCGTTACAAGCATTTCACTCAATTGTTTGACTTCTTAATCAGCTTCCTGTGACGGGATGGAAAAAGGGAAATATTCACATTCCGCTGATTGCCCTGGGAGTTACCGCTGAATCAAAGTGGTAAAACGCAAGAATTTTTAAGGGCAAATCTTAAGCTCATAACAGCAACCTTTCAAGAAACGATGATTTATAGCCAGATTTTACAAATTTAAAGTGAAATTATTCACTTCGAAAAGCATGGTTGAAAGAAGCCGTCTTTAGTGCAGCTGCATCTGCCCAACATGATCATGACCTTCAACTTGAACTTGCAGCATTTCTTGCGAGGCACACCGACGTTTTGCTGCAACCGATTGAAGCCCTCAACGGCTCACAGTTTGCACCGTTTCATGGTGCTTGATAAACTTTTGTTCCTTAATCAACGAAGAGTCACGCCAACGAACAGAAAGGCCATCGCAGGTTGATTTAATTTGCAATTAATTACGAACCGCCAGTGTCCAGGTAGCGTCAGCCCCGTTTGACTTGCGATTTGCTTTGTACTAATTTCTTTGCCGTGAGGTACCATAATCCGTGCACCGTACTACGACAATGTTTTCAATTAGCTGCTGGCAGCACTGAAACTACCTAAAGCCCTTAAAGTTTGCGCTCCATTCCACCTCGTACAGAAACTTAATGTTAGTACAAAGCCATCCGTACCACAGTCGGTGAAGAAGAGGAAACCTTCAAGACATTATGCAAATTTCGTCTATGACCTTTCTTTACTCCCTTCCTTCGTTTGAGTGTTTTAATTTGTCCCGTTTTCATTTGCGATTTTGTTCTGTTTATCTTCACGCTCGCCACCAGATGATGTCCAGTGTAGATCTACGCCGGGGGACGGTGAGATGGAGTCGCCATCGAAGCAGTGCCGTCCAGTACGCTACCTCACTTGCCCTGCTACTCGCCAGTTTGCTCTCGTCGGCATACAGTAGTCCCGTGTTCCCGTTCACATCGTGTAAGTATACGCACATATAAAGCTCGAAATAACAGTATGATGGCGCGATAACATGCGAATAGTCCGTAACATGGGAGCCCAATCACCGAGGACCGGGCATTCAGTTAGGCATCAGAGACACGTACAAAAATGCGGGCGAAGTGGACTAGTGTTATCAGATTTTACAGTTTAATTATGTCCGTAATATGGGTCGATGGCATCGTTTTAATTGGAGACAGAGTTTAACATTCATCGTCATTATCCTTCATTCAAACATCTCTGCTCTTGTTTCGTGTTTGTATGTTTCAAAATTTTGTTTGGGGATTGTATTTAAAGTATGTGAAGCATTCGAATATTTACATCCTCAGGAAATCTATGCAACTCCTAGCTTACTTGCCTAGATGTACTTATCTGTAGATCGTCAATCGAGCGAACGGTTAGAAGACACAGATAGATGTTGCTATCGGTTTTGTCGTGTTGAAAAATGGGACGGCTTCAACTTTACTTCTTCTTTTTCTTCTCGAGCCCTATAACATCGAGAGGACATGATATTCTTGGACATATTAGACGTCGTTTTACCAATAGCTCGATAGTCAGTCCTGTGTACTTAACTATACTATTAGAACGCAAATAAGTCACAGAATCACACGCTACCTTCATCTCTATTTGATTTAAAATTGTTGCACTGTACATTTTCATTATAAAATTTATCACAAAAAAATATGATCCCTTGTAACGAGAAACGAATAAGAACTAAAATTCTTCCAAACCAATTCCTTCGTGCTGTCCAACTCACCAATACCAGTCTTTGAGCTTTAAAATGTATTCTACGATCTACACCACGAACGTCAATGCTTTATTATTCTTACCTTCAATCTTCATACAACCTGTTCGTAATATTCTTCTGTATCAACCGATGCAATATTTACCATCAAAACGGTATTAAATAGAGCGAACAATTCGTTCAACCGTTTGCTAGTCGCGTCGCACACACCAGTCAGCCGAGGACTGGACTGGACAGAATTTTAAACACACGCTCAGCTAGCCCACGATTCGGTGTGCCATCCGCATCCAAAGTGACCATTAAAACTTTGGCTGCTACCGGCAGCAACCAAAACCGTATCACTGCAACAAACGCCCAAAAAGATAATGGGGAGGAAAAAAAAGTTGTAATAATGAAAAGCAGCATAGCAGAAAACATATAAAGCGCCAAGAACCGTTAGGGGACAGTTTCCATCCCCCGTAATCCCGTACGGTGGCTGTCAGGTGGTGTGTGGGAATGCGTTGGAGAGCGGGGGTTTATGGTTTCTTACCGCGTGTAGCTATTGTTCAGCGGTATCGTCGAGACACGGCGTGTCCACGACCACGTCCGGTAGCTTCTACCCAGTTCCGTAGTCACGCTGTCGAAGCGAAAGTGAGCGTTTCCCGTTGGCCATCTATGGCAACGGTCTCGGGTTCCCTTTTCTGTGTACCATCAAAAATTTTACACCAAAAGCCGCTGGCCGAAATTATCACGCTTTCATACCGGAACTTCTAATCGATGATTGCCTCCTCTATGCCGTTTGCTCGAAGAAAGAACCGTGTCGGAACTGTTAGCTATTGATGTGCTTTTCATTATGTTTTTAAGTTTTTGTTTTCAATCAAGCTTCAACACAGAACCAAGCGTAGTATTCTCCCGTTCAAAAATGAAAAACAAACTTTGATTCGCTTGTGCTTCGGTTATGACAGTGGGTCTTCGGACAGTGGGTCTTTCTAACGATGCGTTACATTCTCCCGGCGAGCATGTGCTTTTCTATTATTTGTTGTTTTATGCCCTGGTCGACCTGGCTGCGTGACGCAAAAGACGCGTGCCACCCGGTACGGTCGATGCTGGTAGAATAATAACAACCCACCCTGGCCGGGAGATCACCCACCGCCACTATGCTGCAATGCTTTGCCTCTCTTAACGCTTTCGTGTCTAAGCGTTTGTGGAACATTTTGGTGCATGCAGTTTATCGACCTTTCGCACGAAGGGAACGGTACTCACAAGAACAACAGACGAGATAAGTCAACTCGAAAAGAAGCACCAACCAAGTTGTTTAAAGTTTTTTGGAAACTGTTTCTCGTGTTCGCCCTAGGGGACCGGCGAAACAGAGCGTCTGGTACACCGTTTTTATGCTTCCGAAAAGCGCCATTAAATATGATATGACTATGGAAATGATTATTAGGATCAGGATCATGATGGTGATGGCGTTGGCAAAGAAGCTTGTAAACTGTCTGCTAGCTACACTTGAATAGCTCTTGCCATAATAGGTAGTGTGCAAGTCGATGTAGGTGTACATCGTTTATCTTCGGTATTAAACTGAGGTTGATACTGGCAAAAGCTTAATCGCATGGTACGAAGTGCAGTCGTTTATGGACTTGAACGTATGACAGTAAGCATACTCATAAACATCATCTGCCATCTGAACTGAGCGTAGAAGCATTAAAGCAGCTGTTCTGTAGACGCAAAACCATTAATTTTTCAGTCATTACATACAGTTCTTTTATGTTCTTGAAAGGCTCAGCGAGCTATCAGTAGACGAGAAGTAAGTTTAGTTTCACTTTCAATTGAATGTTTATTTGTAGATCAATCTTCAAATTACTCCAACACCTACAACAACCCACACCATTCTTGGCGCGAAAGGGCCGGGTCGTTACCCGGTCTCCATCCAACGCTAGACATTCTCCTGCGTACGCTTTGTCGCAGGGCATTGCGCTTTCCCTGCCCATCTAACTCGATTGTGCACGCAGTTCCGAAATCACCACGTACCAGTTCCAGTTTCGGAGTTCATTTAGAGTGAAAGTGGCCCGGGTAGCGTGGGTTCATTCGAAGCAAACCCCAAAACCAACAGGCTAAACAATGTCCCATTCTAGTGCATCGCCAGATTCGACATGGAAACGAAAGCGAATGGGCGATGTTTCTCCATTCTGTGCAATACAAAAAAAACTATCCGAATGCTAAAATAGATTCGTTCCGGTACGCCATGTCGCCAAAACCATGTGGCCATGTTTCTCTGTCATTAACTTTGTTTGCACGCACCTTCTTTTAGCGTGACAGACTTGGTCGGTGGTTTCCATAGACACTACCACCAACATAAACAGCAAAGCTTCTTCGCAAACAAAAGAAGAACCGTGGCTCCCCCGCGGGGAAGCACATTTTTGACACAAAACATGGAAAAATTCCTCACCAGCCTACCGACTCCCAGCAGCACCCTCGACCACAGGCCGGACAATTGCGTGAAATTTCGATTTCGCTTTTTGGTGCTGATTTTCTTTCAAACTTTTTATTTGCGGACACCGCCTGGCCAACCTTTCTTCCTTCCTGGTTCCACACTTCGGCCCCGTTGCTTGCTTATCATAACGATTCATCCCTGGAGGCTCCGAATGTGCGTGGAGTCGTAAAGGGGTGGGGATTGGAGTTTGGTGGTGGCGAAGTTTGCTTTTTAGAAGCATTGCTCATTTCATACCAATTTGGCCATTTCGGCGCGGATCGGGCTGCTCCCAAAAATTGAGGTTACCTGCAACGGAAAAATCATCCGCATCGTATCATTTCGTCGGGCCTGGCGGTGGCTTTCTTTGTGTTACATTAGCACCATCATCATTGCTCATCATCATCATCATCATCAGGCAGCCGTCGTGATCAGCCGCCTCGGGGATGTGCGCGTAATTGACACACCACCACGAATCGTATCGGGCATTTGCGAGTAGCGGCCATTTCTCGTACATTTGCAAGCCTAAGCTGGCCCATGGGACGGACGGTGGGAGTTTCTCGCGTTTCACACTTTTTGAGGTCACTGGGTAAACTGGCTGGCTGGCCAGTTGGCAGCCATGCTGGGCAGCTTTAATTTACTTTCTTCTTCCGCCAAAAAGCACCACCAGCCCTCACCGAGCGTGGTGGCGATATTAAACGAGCACTATCAACAAGCAATAATGGCCTAGCAGGGAAAGCAGGAAATGTTGCGGTTCTGGTAAGGTGAAACAGTCCACCTCCAGCCCGCACTGCTGGTCAAACACAACAATACCGCATGTCCGCCCAACGTTCACTTTCGTTCAAACAAACCGAATGGTCACTGGGCGATGATCATTAAGCCACTAAGGTGAAGTTAGCGGGCGAAATTTGTCTGCTATCCAAAGGTTGAACGTATCGCCTATAGGTTGCCAATTCCGGGCTCCGAAAACCGGATCCCGGGTGACGCACAGCACGGATTATGTTCACACTTTAGCGTCAAAAGCGCGTCACCCGGAGAAAGTGCGGTTCGGGTGGATAAAGCGAATTGTGCGCGACATAAATGGCACCCTTGGGGAACACATGTGAGTCACGCGGTTCAATTCGAAAGCGCAAGTATTCCTGGACCAACATTCCTGTGTCGGTTTGTTGATCAAATAGATAGGAAAGGTATGGCATGGTTGGTGTAGGCGTAGACAGGCCAGAGCTGGGAAAGATGTAGGGCAAGGACGTGTCGACTCGTGTTGATGAATTATGTCTAATACTACTCCCAATGGAAAACGACCTACGTTATGTTCAGTAAACTTTTCTGTCACTTGGGTCGTTGAACACGTATGTTGCTGCTATTAATTTTTCCTTTTCAATTGGGTCACAGGTGAAAAAATAGAAGTTTATCTAAGGTACAGCTACAGCTAGGTTCCAAAACAGGTCGATATTCAAAGAGGAGAATGATTTATTATTTCTCATGAACTATCAATCATGTATCTATTTTTGAATGTGTATTAATCAATGTTATACTAAAAAATTAATTATTGCTGGGCTGCAAACATTCCAACTCGCATACACTATTAACGCAAGCGATTATCACACGCCTTACTATCCCACTCCGAACCAGAAATACGGCATTTAGCAGCAAGCTCGAGGAAATGGTTCTAGCGAGCGAGACCATAAGAAATAACCGCGCCGACTTGAACTTGACACTGAACTTGCTCGTTCAGGAAAAAGGAACTGAAACGACAACAAAAGAGATCAACCATTGCCAAGCCCCGTAGCTCTCAACTGCTGCCGTTTTCCCGCGGTATGTCTCGTTGCCGTTCTGCGGCCATTGCCATTCCGAATAGTCTGATACCTGTTGGTCGCATGTTGGTCATCGTCGTTCCGTTCATCCGGCGGCTTACAAACGGGTTTTGGTTATGCAAACCTCGAACGACCGATTCTAGAGCCGTTTCCAACCTAACCGGAACGATGGGACGATCAGAAGCCTGTAGCTCGGAATCGACCTGTCCTACCAATGAAAACAAACAAAGTTAATTTAGCCCATTGTGGAGGGAGCAGAATGTTTGTGTGTGTGTGTGTGTTTTTTTTTTTTTGCGATGCACGATGCACGTTTCTCTACTTCAGGTCTATAACGAGCTGTGACAGCTGGAGACTCTGCTAAATACGCTAGACGGGTGTTGGTTGAGCGTTCTTGTTAGCGCATGACCTCCGGACCATTCCGTTACTACCATCAACGGTGGGACCTACCATCATCTGGATAGTCTCTTCAGTGGATCGAAGAATCATCATGCGTGTGTTTGTGGTACGTGTCAGTTCCGGCTCGGAAACAACGACGCATTGTTTCATGGGTAAGTCGGTGCGTTAGTTCAACGTACCGAACAACAAACAAACATGCCAGCGGTTTCCATCGGTGTCACCGGTAGCGATCGCGATAATGTTACGCTTCTGCTGACAACTTTCACAACTCCTTTTAATCTCTGATCGTTTCTCTGGATATAGTCTAACTCTGAAGAGACACAATTATGTGCGTATACTAAGCACATCCCCTACAATCCTAGAAACAACCGTTGCTTAAGTAATGTTAAACAATTCATCCAGGTTAAACGGAAAGTAAATCTTTCAATCTTCATTACTGCGATGAATCATTGACAAGCACAGAAACCTTGTTTTAAAGCATCCACCAAATCCACCAACGGAAAAGAAAGTAATCTGCCTGTGAAACCCCATCTCCCAAACGACACCCCAAACGTGCAGCTGAAAGGTTCCTGAGCCGAAGAAAGTAAAACTCCACTTCCCTTTCTCTCGGCACGTTCATGCGGCGCATTTAAGCTGCAGTTTTGAGCGCCTCTCCGAGAGCAATCATCCGCCAACAAAGGAGCAATTGTATAAGAACCATAAATCGAGGTAAACGATACCCCGGGCTGACCCACTTTCGAGAGCTCCCGTTTTGGGGCTCAAGAAAACAAGACTAATCGACCGTGCACCAAGCAGAGCGAGAGAGACGCATCGCGTGGAGGCGAATGGAACGGTTTCATTTTAAATTCCATCCAGCATCCAGCCATTTCCTGGGAAGCGTGTCCTACTCGGGACATTCAGTAATTCATGAGCGCACGGAACGTGGCAGTATTGCCTTTTGCCCTTACCGTGTTCCTTACTTTTGCCTCCATAAGTTCAGCGGTTTCTAACGCTCGAATGTCTCTGTCTGGCGCTTATCGGATGGTTTTAGAGAGTATGCATATGGAACATGGGTTTTGCAGGTGTTTGTGGTGCGGGGAAGATTTTAACGTGCGATACGGTGCTGTAAAAATAACACATTGACCTAGTCCGCCAAGCAAAATGAAATACTGGCCGTGACGTCCAAGTGTTCACGATGGAGCAAACTGAAATCTGGCGCTGGAGTACTTGACAAATAGCATTTACTACTGTGGAAGCGCATATGCATTGTTAATATGGCATTAAGGTTCTGTTTTTAAGACTACTCACTACTAGCAACAGAAAAACCGCAAACATACCGACGTACTTACAATCTTTCCTTTTTACTTGCGTTTTATCGTTCTAGTTCAAGCTAGCAGAAACCTTCGACATCTTCCCTGTGTGGTACGAAGCACTGGTGATGAAGGCATTTGCATGTTTGCTATCGATTGCTTCAAGTCCAACGGAACGCATCTGGGAGTGTGCATCGATAAAATTTTCTTCGGATCGTGTTGTCAGGTCAATGTAAGTATGATCGTTTAGTGATCAATTGAGCCATCAGGCTTTGACTTTATTCCATTTGTTCCCACAGGATGATCGGTTACTCTTCGATCCAGACATAACGGATAACAGCATAGATCACAATTCGGCCGGTAACTTCCAACATTTTCCACAATCTTCTCTAATGAACACGCACAGAAAACCACCACTTACGGAAACGCGTTTGCCAACAACTCCAGCTGGCAACGGGACTAAATACGAACTGCTCAGTACCTCTACCACTACTAGACGAACAACTGCAAAGAACAATCGTCGCACCACCTCTACCGTACGAACGACTAAAGCTCCATTAAAAGTCCAACAGAAAGACGATCTACAGACGACTACGGAATATCAAGAGTTCACAACCTTTCAATACGTGCAAAGCAGTAAGAATCCTGCTGGCAGTCAATCCACATCTACAACGAGTGGCAGTGCGAGCAAACGTCCTGCTACACGGCCCAGTAGTCCTAGTTTAGTGACGCAAGACAATCGAACTTCTACCACAAGAACGACTACTTCCAAACCTTACAAAAACCGTCGTCCTACAACTAATAAAACGACAACAATGCGACCTCCGAATCGACGACCTCCTCAACCAATAACGACTAGCACGGAATCCCCAACTACGATACTACCCCCGACGACTAGGAAAGTGTCTGCCGCAAATACAAGACAACCAACGACTTCAGCTACCATTGCATCCCGTAAACCACCCAGTTCAATAGCCGCGTCTCAAACACAAACCACCCTTGCCTCGAGACGTCCAACAACGACGCACCAAACTTCACCGAAAACCGAATCAACAACTCCTTCCGTGACGTATTCTCGTCGACCAACCACATCGCCTTCGTTGGTACCTTTAACAAAACCTACTTCGAACCGGAGACGACCTACCACTACTACGACCACTTCGACCACGACGACGGTGACGACTACGGCTGCCGTCGATACAACGCGTGCTCCTCGACCTAGACCTAAGCCAACTTCGCAGGTCGCAACCGTACCGGCTACATCATTAGATCATTTGATCGAGACGAACTCAGCCAGTTCCGAAATCACGTCCAGTGCTGCTGCTTTATCAAGCAGTTCCACTATATCGACCTACCCAACGACAACCGTCAAAGTGACGCAACCCACTACGCCAACACCTACTCCCACCCCAGCTTCCTCCACCAAAAGAACCACTCAATCCGAACCATCCATACAAACATCGACTGTAAAGGTACCAGAATCGTCCCTAGAGCTAGGTGATACCGGTGACCTTGAAACACTTTCCCGACCTGGTCTCGTTACGTGGACAAGTATTCTGGAAGACACACCTACGGAGCGACCCACTGTCAATCAAGGTAAGTACGGGGGTTAATGGTTACACTTTTCACAAACTTTTCCATTGGCTCATGACGCTTATACACTTCATCATCATGCATTTCGACAGGCCCGACCACTTCCAACAGCTGGATACTCATCCAGACACTAACCCCCGAAGAGGTCATTGCTAGTAATCAAACTAACCAGCATGAACCATCACCCTCCACTCACATACCACCTGCATCCGTCGAGGTGTCCTTCTCGCAGGACACTAAACTACCGATTGAATCGCTGCTCCCGGAAGCGGCCTACGTGTACAATACAGTACAAGAGGAACCACCCGCTCAAAACGTTCCCCTGTTGCCTGACGCTCTCTCGGTACATTCACAAGTAACGTCCACTTCACGTACACCCGGACAAACAAATGTAGTATCCTTGGAGGCACAGGCAAAGACTACGGAAAGTTCCCTTGCCAGTACCGGTAGCTTCACCAAACCGAGTACGTTAGCACCCGAGAGCAAGAGCACCACAGTCCGCCATTCATCTATCGTTCCGTCGACAACCGACCGTACTACTAGCACGGTAACTGGGCATGGATCAGTGTCGTCCACCGTCCAACTGACGACCATCAAGTTCCCCCATAAGCCCAGTAGCCAAGCAGTTGAGATTAACGAATCGGTCGAAACGACACCAACCAACGTGAGATCGACGATCGTTTCAACCACACCGACTACGACGATTCCTCCCCCGAGTGTAACTCCGACTCATTTTACATCCTCCGCCGCACCGACATTAACGACCAGTGATATGTTTGCGAGCGTATCCGAACAGACATCATCAGCATCTAGTGAGGAATCTGGTAAATTGCATGGCTTTTAAAATAATCGGTTCAACCGAACCGCACACTAACTTCATTCATTTCGATACTAACTGCATGCGACAGGGATGGACGTACGTTCAATGACAAGTTTCACGTAAATGCAGTCATTAATAACATAATTCTGTGCGCGATGAATGCAAGCATGTCCGTGTAGAACGCATATAAATAGCGCTATTAACAGATGTCAATTATTCTTTTATTAGTTTGTTCGTGTAGCTAGGCAGACATGATTCATTTTGGTTCGCTTTTTTTGTCATATATCCTAATCCAAGGTTAAGTTAAAATAGCTGTAGCAAAAGAACGTTCCAAAGCTTCATTCGCAGGACATTCACATCGAATCGCAGTGCAATTGCTCGAAGATCATTTGTTTTGATTCCCAGAACAGATCGATTCATAACACGTTGGCATGGTTTATTTAGCTTGGAAGTATTGACGTTAAATGTGGGGCCTTTAATAACCATTCATTTACTATCATCATAGGCACGTCCTCTACTACCGACGCTTGGTCATCTTCAAAACGACCTATCGACACGACGTCCACCACGGAAGCGATGCTCGTCCGTGAGACCACAATGGCTGCTGAGGAGTCCATCGAGAGTGCAACGGAAGGCAGCGGGGAGGAAGAATCTGGCAGCGGTAGCGAAGAAGGATCCAGTGAGGAAGAGGAGGAAGAAGAAGAGGAAGGAACAGATGAAAGTGAAGAAACCACCGATGCAACCACAGCCTCGATCGAGAACGTTACCGACTCCCTGAACAAGTTGACGAACGAAAGCAGCACCGTAACGTCTTCCACCCCGGCAAGCACTTCTGCACCACAAAGCACAACATTGTCCTCGACCTCGACATCTCTGGAGCCCAACACGCTGACAGCGTCAACCTTGTCACCGGTTTCGATCTCTGCCGGCATGACGAGCCCCGGCTCATCCTCATCAGTGCTGTCAACGACGTCAAGCAACACGACGACAGCATCACCACTGCCACCTGCACAGTCAAACCGAGACCCAACGACCGAGGGCACGACAACCGGAATGCCCATCAAGTTCCCCGAGCAACCGGCCAGCAATCAGACGGCGCTTCCGACAACGACCACACTGGCGATGCTCGCCAACGTAACCACGGATGGTGTAACGTTGGCGCCCGATTTCCTGACTACCTCCACCCTGCCAACGCTCGAGGGCATCGATTATCGATCGGGTGAGTAAACCTTTGACCTGGCTGAACTATATCGCACACGCAACAACATCGGTACTATTACCGATCCGCCAAAAATTATCTCATCTTACGAACGGCGAACTGGTCACGTTATGTCTCATTAGGAGGCTCATTCCATCTTCGCTCATCACCTTGCGGGCAGCGATTTGCTCTGAATAGTTTGTTTGCTGCCCTGCTCGCATAAACGCACCCGACAGTGCCTTCGGGGAGATCCGTCGGTGGATGGTCATAAAAATATAACATAAATAATTGATAATAACATAAAACAATTTCAACCTTGAAAGCAAGTTCAATGCTTCCTCCGCACGCCATCGCCTTGCGGAGGGAAAACCACAGCAAGCCAAACGCTTCGGTCACGAAGATTGGATCGGCATTCTGCTCCTTCTGCGCTTGCACGTACCGCACCGAAAGGATCGAGACGAGCAACAATGCTCATTGCCGCTGTGGCTGTGTTTTCCCTTTGGCGTCTCGTGTCTTCTTCAGCTGATCTTTGTCATTACCACCGCGCCCGGGCCAGCTTCGCCACGATAAGTAGCAAACATTGGCTGCGGGTGTCGGGTGTCGGGTGTCCCTATTGCCTAATGCACAAACCGGACGAGAATCCCACTCGTAACTTTGCCATGCCATTGCCGGGTAGGTCGGTGTGAAGCGCTACGGAAAGGAAAGACAAGGTACGATTCGCTTCCACCTTGCATGAGTGTATCATCTTCGTGCAGGAATTCTTCCTTCCCAGGAACACCCTGTAAGGGATGTAACAGTACGCCAGAGGAATGACAGAGGCGTAAAGGTAGTGCAGATTTTTTAATGCTGTACATACAACGAAAAAATAAACAATACCTCACTCGAAAGATTTGCGGACCATCTTTTCACGACCCCGAAGCCACAAGGCGCACATCTCCGATCTCGACTGAGGCCGCAGACAGACACGACCTGTTTCAAAATCGATTACGCTGATCGCTATCGACAGGTAGATCCTATTTACTGTAGGATTTTTGGGCTGAAACACAATGGCGCTGGGATGATTGATAGTGTGATAAATTAGCTTTATGTATTTAAGTGACCCCCTGCTGTCACGGTCCAAGCTGACCAACACCGTAAGGGAATCGAATTTTGGCCAACATCGGACGGAAATCATTTAACTCAACGAATGAGCTTTAAAGCTATTATTAAACCATACAATCAGTGACCACGATTCACTTCACATTTTTTATAGCACCTCCTTAAGATAAGCCCCAAGCACAATCTTAATGTAACGTCCATCACTGTACGGAGATCAGACACTAAATTGAATCGCTTATATTCACCCTCACCCAGTATGAAATATTATCGCATCTTGACGTGCCAGCAGTGAAGAACAAATGCAAAGGCTACAATCGCCTCCAATTCGTCCAGGTCCTGCGTACGAAAGAGGACGCCCGAGAACAACCACAAACTGACCGACCGATATGTAAGCCGTGAACATGTCCCAACACCTGATTTACTGGTTTTTCGGGCCACAGCCTCGATCGAGAACGTTACCGACTCCCTGAACAAGTTGACGAACGAAAGCAGCACCGTAACGTCTTCCACCCCGGCAAGCACTTCTGCACCACAAAGCACAACATTGTCCTCGACCTCGACATCTCTGGAGCCCAACACGCTGACAGCGTCAACCTTGTCACCGGTTTCGATCTCTGCCGGCATGACGAGCCCCGGATCATCCTCATCAGTGCTGTCAACGACGTCAAGCAACACGACGACAGCATCACCACTGCCACCTGCACAGTCGAACCGAGACCCAACGACCGAGGGCACGACAACCGGAATGCCCATCAAGTTCCCCGAGCAACCGGCCAGCAATCAGACGGCGCTTCCGACAACGACCACACTGGCGATGCTCGCCAACGTAACCACGGATGGTGTAACGTTGGCGCCCGATTTCCTGACTACCTCCACCCTGCCAACGCTCGAGGGCATCGATTATCGATCGGGTGAGTAAACCTTTGACCTGGCTGAACTATATCGCACACGCAACAACATCGGTACTATTACCGATCCGCCAAAAATTATCTCATCTTACGAACGGCGAACTGGTCACGTTATGTCTCATTAGGAGGCTCATTCCATCTTCGCTCATCACCTTGCGGGCAGCGATTTGCTCTGAATAGTTTGTTTGCTGCCCTGCTCGCATAAACGCACCCGACAGTGCCTTCGGGGAGATCCGTCGGTGGATGGTCATAAAAATATAACATAAATAATTGATAATAACATAAAACAATTTCAACCTTGAAAGCAAGTTCAATGCTTCCTCCGCACGCCATCGCCTTGCGGAGGGAAAACCACAGCAAGCCAAACTCTTCGGACACGAAGATTGGATCGGCATTCTGCTCCTTCTGCGCTTGCACGTACCGCACCGAAAGGATCGAGACGAGCAACAATGCTCATTGCCGCTGTGGCTGTGTTTTCCCTTTGGCGTCTCGTGTCTTCTTCAGCTGATCTTTGTCATTACCACCGCGCCCGGGCCAGCTTCGCCACGATAAGTAGCAAACATTGGCTGCGGGTGTCGGGTGTCGGGTGTCCCTATTGCCTAATGCACAAACCGGACGAGAATCCCACTCGTAACTTTGCCATGCCATTGCCGGGTAGGTCGGTGTGAAGCGCTACGGAAAGGAAAGACAAGGTACGATTCGCTTCCACCTTGCATGAGTGTATCATCTTCGTGCAGGAATTCTTCCTTCCCAGGAACACCCTGTAAGGGATGTAACAGTACGCCAGAGGAATGACAGAGGCGTAAAGGTAGTGCAGATTTTTTAATGCTGTACATACAACGAAAAAATAAACAATACCTCACTCGAAAGATTTGCGGACCATCTTTTCACGACCCCGAAGCCACAAGGCGCACATCTCCGATCTCGACTGAGGCCGCAGACAGACACGACCTGTTTCAAAATCGATTACGCTGATCGCTATCGACAGGTAGATCCTATTTACTGTAGGCCTTTTGGGCTGAAACACAATGGCGCTGGGATGATTGATAGTGTGATAAATTAGCTTTATGTATTTAAGTGACCCCCTGCTGTCACGGTCCAAGCTGACCAACACCGTAAGGGAATCGAATTTTGGCCAACATCGGACGGAAATCATTTAACTCAACGAATGAGCTTTAAAGCTATTATTAAACCATACAATCAGTGACCACGATTCACTTCACATTTTTTATAGCATCTCCTTAAGATAAGCCCTAAGCACAATCTTAATGTAACGTCCATCACTGTACGGAGATCAGACACTAAATTGAATCGCTTATATTCACCCCCACCCAGTATGAAATATTATCGCATCTTGACGTGCCAGCAGTGAAGAACAAATGCAAAGGCTACAATCGCCTCCAATTCGTCCAGGTCCTGCGTACGAAAGAGGACGCCCGAGAACAACCACGAACTGACCGACCGATATGTAAGCCGTGAACATGTCCCAACACCTGATTTACTGGTTTTTCGGGCTTGAATAAAATAAATTATTTATATTTACTTAATGGTATCATTACTATCACACTGGTAATGTTGATTTATATCCCGCAATGGTTCGGCACGCTCAGTGCCGGCAACCGACTTTGACAGTGCGCGCGTTGCGTGATCCTTCGAGCCTAGCGCGTCGTTGTCACCGTAGTCATGCAGGGCATTCACAGGTCGTTTGTTATCCGGTTTTTGTTATCATCCTCATCAGTGCTGTCAACGACGTCAAGCAACACGACGACAGCATCACCACTGCCACCTGCACAGTCAAACCGAGACCCAACGACCGAGGGCACGACAACCGGAATGCCCATCAAGTTCCCCGAGCAACCGGCCAGCAATCAGACGGCGCTTCCGACAACGACCACACTGGCGATGCTCGCCAACGTAACCACGGATGGTGTAACGTTGGCGCCCGATTTCCTGACTACCTCCACCCTGCCAACGCTCGAGGGCATCGATTATCGATCGGGTGAGTAAACCTTTGACCTGGCTGAACTATATCGCACACGCAACAACATCGGTACTATTACCGATCCGCCAAAAATTATCTCATCTTACGAACGGCGAACTGGTCACGTTATGTCTCATTAGGAGGCTCATTCCATCTTCGCTCATCACCTTGCGGGCAGCGATTTGCTCTGAATAGTTTGTTTGCTGCCCTGCTCGCATAAACGCACCCGACAGTGCCTTCGGGGAGATCCGTCGGTGGATGGTCATAAAAATATAACATAAATAATTGATAATAACATAAAACAATTTCAACCTTGAAAGCAAGTTCAATGCTTCCTCCGCACGCCATCGCCTTGCGGAGGGAAAACCACAGCAAGCCAAACTCTTCGGACACGAAGATTGGATCGGCATTCTGCTCCTTCTGCGCTTGCACGTACCGCACCGAAAGGATCGAGACGAGCAACAATGCTCATTGCCGCTGTGGCTGTGTTTTCCCTTTGGCGTCTCGTGTCTTCTTCAGCTGATCTTTGTCATTACCACCGCGCCCGGGCCAGCTTCGCCACGATAAGTAGCAAACATTGGCTGCGGGTGTCGGGTGTCGGGTGTCCCTATTGCCTAATGCACAAACCGGACGAGAATCCCACTCGTAACTTTGCCATGCCATTGCCGGGTAGGTCGGTGTGAAGCGCTACGGAAAGGAAAGACAAGGTACGATTCGCTTCCACCTTGCATGAGTGTATCATCTTCGTGCACGTCGGATCTGTTGCTGCGGTTGGGCGAGTACGATCTGGCATTGGAGGAGGAACCGTACGGTTATCAGGAGCGTCGGGGACAGATCGTTGCCTCTCCTCCACAGTTCGATCCGCGAACGTTCGAATATGATCTAGCACTTTTGAGGTAAGAGAAAGCTTGCAGTGTCCAGATCGAACGATAGTGAGGGATATTAACACTCCGATTGTTCGATTGTTTTTAGATTCTACGAACCGGTGATTTTCCAACCGAACATCATACCCGTCTGCGTGCCGGAGAACGATGAGAACTTCATCGGCAGAACAGCATTCGTTACCGGGTGGGGTCGTCTCTACGAAGGTAAGATGGCTAGAGTGGCATCAACAACGGAAAACCAGTGCAATAATGCTCTCTGTATTTCTCCCACAGATGGACCACTGCCGCGTGTGCTACAGGAGGTTACCGTGCCGGTGATTGAAAACAAGATCTGTGAAACGATGTACAGAAGCGCCGGTTACATTGAGCACATTCCACACATTTTCATCTGTGCCGGTTGGAAGAAGGGAGGATATGACTCTTGTGAAGGTATAGGCTTTGACAGGAAAGGAGAGAAATTATCATTACATTCAATCAAATATTTCTTCTTCCTATGCGCTTCTTTTAGGTGACTCCGGTGGTCCGATGGTAATTCAACGCCCAGACAAGCGATTCCTGCTCGCGGGCGTCATTTCCTGGGGTATCGGATGCGCTGAACCAAATCAACCCGGTGTTTACACCAGGATATCCGAGTTCCGGGATTGGATTAATCAGATCCTACAGTTTTAAAAGCACCAGCATTGCATACCGCGTGGTGATAAACTGACAAAACATTCGTAGTAGGCGCGCCTACTCGTTCGGTGTACAGATCCTTGGAACAGTGCTCTCCGGTAGACTAGCGATCTGGTAAAACTGATCCAGATCAGCCTGGCCGACTTTCGGTAGTTGGCGTGTAGTTGTTGATGTTTGATAATTCGTTTACTAATAGCATTCAGTTTTATAAGGTGCCGTTTTGATCATCGATCTACCAGCGGAACAGATCCAATCCAATCGATCGATCGATGACCCGCTGGCAGGTGGATCGTCGACACAGCAAGCTCGATGGCGGTGGTGCTTCTTTTTTCGGTGGCACGGTAAAGTTTAGAGCAATTGTGTTAAGTTATTCTCCCGTCCCGAAGTTTTGCTCAAAGCATCCAAAACCCAGTGAGTTCAAGGACACTCGAGAAGGTATTATTTAATTGCAAGCGGTGGTAGACACTGCAATCGTTACAAATACACAGCGAGTTGTACACATTTCGATTACAAATGCGCATTAGGATCACACACATAGTAACATTAATTTAGCACAAAAAAGAATGAAGCAAGACAGTAGTAAAGTACGCCGGTTTTAATTAAAGTACGTTGTGATAAATCAATGCATCGTCGCAAGCGTTGCACGAACGTAGCGGATCAGTGCACTTGTGCGGCACGGGATGAATGATGCGAACCTAGAGTTACGACAGTTATCGGTAGTTAGACACTATTTTGCAAGTAAAGTACATGATGTTACATGGTAAGAGGACTTTATTTATTTATTTATATGCCGCTAGATACACTTGATAGAGTCGCATGACCAGATTAGGGAGAGAAGGAGACAAACGAAGGAACGTTTGAACGGAGGGACAATAATGACAATGTTTAGAAAAAATCGCATAAGGTGCTTCTGCTAGTGCAAGTCAAAAGCGTGTAATCGGTGAGCATTTTTGTCAGAAGATTTTCAGCAAGTGTGTGACAATTTTCCTGTACATATTTTAACATAAGACGCCACATCCATTCCGATAACATCTATTTAAATTCGACTGTACTATACTTTGCAATAAACATTTTAAATAACTACAAATTTCAGTCGGTGTGTATTTCTTTCCATTTAATTGCAATATTAAAAAGAAAAATTATTCTTTTAGAAAATGTAGTGGTTTTAAAATAAGAAAATATCATATAGTTATCTGACTTTCAATATTCTTATTTCTCTTCCTTGGTACTACAATCTCGGAAGGTCTTGGTTTGTTAATTTTACTCCTAGTCAGACAGTCTTGCGTATGGGTACACGCTTCGGACGGGATTCGATTCCCGGACCTGCATAAGTCCGCCACTGATATCAACTCGACAACCGGACCGGTTCTTTCAATATGCACTATCCATTTAATCAATTGCCGATATGCTTCCAAGAATTCCAGTTCAATCTGCAGTACACAGGCCAGTTAAACATTTAATTCCTTCGTCTTAAGTTATCTCCACTTGATATGAACGAACGTTCGTTTTCATTAAAATATTGGTTTTATAGAAGAATTATTAAACCAAACCATTGTTTTCTAACGTACAACGTACGTATTGTAATTTGTTAAAGGCCTTTTTCCACAATCAAAACCTGTTAAAACAATATCAAGTGTACACCACAATGTGAAGGTATGCAATCTCCTTACAAATCAGCTTTCGAAAATTGCCCCTAGGTGCGCTAACTGCCTGCTCGAAATTGAGAGCGATCGAAACTGCTCGAATTATCAAATTTAAATTTTTGTATCGTTCGCAGAAAGAAGCAGCTTACCGGTATTAAGTACCATTTCTATGTTCTATTTCAATATTTTTGAGTTCATCAAAAAGAAAATAACTAAACTGAAATAAGAGTTGTTGGTGGTTTGCATAAACCCGATGGTTGTATGGCAACAGTTTTCAGAGGACAGATTCGATATAAAACCCTATGCTCTTTACACAGTGGTGATGTTCTATGCATGGTGACCGAAGCGGTGGTGACGCCGGTTTTCCACTCAGGAGGTCCAGATATAAGAATCCCACTGTGTCATTTTGCAGTTACTATATTTCCGCAAGGAATTATCCAGGTTCGGGTACCGACTCAGTAACGACAACAGCAAAGATATAGAAGAACATGTAAGGGTGTGGCGGCCATTGCACAGTTCGAGGAAAATTCTCCGCTTAAAACATAAGCTGCATGGAGCGTAAAGAGAACTTACGAGAACATTTACAGTCACAGTGCTTACATACGCCTGTGATACATTTACTCTGTCCACAACTGAAGGATTCTGTTAAGTGGCAAGAGATAAAAATGTTTAGAAGCAGTTTTGAGCCCAAATGCGTGAAAGGACAATGGAAGAACCGATAAAATGAGAAGTTCCACGAGTTGTATGATGTTCTCGCAAATATGCAGTGAGTTATCCTAACCAGACTCCGGTGGGCTGGGCATGTCATGGACATGGCTTCGAACGACTTTGCCTGTAATGTACGATTATGTCATCCGCATGAATAAACGAGGTGGAGGATGATGCTTCCACCACAAATTATAGGAGATTATATTGGAAATCAATGTTGAACGAGCTCTTTTACAACAAAAAAGCTATTTTATATCTCAATTGATTACTTATCTTATATATTTAAAAACGATGAAATAGTATGTAAATAATATATATGCAACATATCAACTAATCCAGTCGCATGTTTCATTCATGAATCACACGAGCACGTATAACTGTATTTAACTTTCTGATAACACAACCGCAAAAGTTTCATACACTTTAAAGAAAGTAAATATCTTCACATTTCTTCCCTGGAGCAATCTCCCCTTTGCATGGTAACAGATTAATTGCTCCGCTGAGGCAAACGACACAGAACCATTTAGCAAAATCACACTTTGAACGTGTGTACCTTCCTGTTCGACCCTTGCTCTTCACACGAAGTACTTGCTATCACACAACCACTTTTGCTTTTCATGTCTAGGTCTTGTGTATTTGACGAGTTTTTTTTCTCAAGTCGCCGTTTTTTTAGGTTTTCAGGGAAAACTCTCGATTGTCAAATACGAGAGTGGAAAAAAAAACTTTAGCCAAAGTAGAAAAAAAAGCAAAGCAACCATGCTCAAACAAAGAAAACCTACCCCTGAAAATAGATACAGCAAATAAAAGTGCTTCATCAATTGACGAATCTGTCGGAATGTTTCCCCGCTTTTCTACCATGCTGCGAAGCGGATGGATGGATGTCAATTTCCGGCACTGCAAGAAAGTCATCAGCGCGTCGCAGTACGATTCGGATAGAAGCCAACAGAAACCGAAACCAAATCAACAAGAAAAAAAATACATACAAACCCCAAAAAAGCATTACTGATTCGTTTGTTGACACTAAGGCACTGGCTGAGCTTTGCGCTGGCACCGTCTACCCATCCATACGTTGGAGGGTTTTGCCTTGGAAGTCATTAAGCCGTCAACTGCTATCGAGCGATATCGCGGGTTCGCTTTAATGGAGAAAACGATAGTTAAAAAGTAGCATTTAAATTTTCGGATTTTTCGTTCGTGAAGATTTTGTTTTCCATTTGAAAGTGTCCAGCGAAACGATAGATTTTAATGGCGATTGATGAACGGAAAGTGTTTCGTGGCGGTGTTTGACCCATTTCGTTGTCGAAATAGTGTAGGACTGTTTTCGCACCAACATTGCTTTTCAAGAGCGGTGCCCTTTGATAGAACTCACTGCCTGTTTTTGTCGTCTCATTCCGTCGGATTGCTCATAAAGTTTGTCTCAGATTTTTCGGGCGGAAAAAAACGTATGCAATGATCACAAAAGCATCAAGCAAATCACAATATTATATTCATCCGGGCTTTAATGTTTAAAAAAGCAAAAATTTATCTCAATCTTAATTGTTACGATGAATTATTATCATGGCAATATGCACATAAAAAAACTTTTTTGTTAAAATATAAATCAAAAAGAATACAACTTCCATTGTTACAAAAGAAAACAACGATTCTGACAACTCTTAAGATCAATTGAAAAACTCTCTAATAAGGAATAAAAGTATCTCCTTATTTTTTTTTTTCATAACTAAACCACATTCAACTGCAAAGTTATTAAACCATTCATTTTGCAGCCCAATATCGCAATAAATCAATAACGAAAGGAAACAATCAGCAGCCTGAGAACATTTCCGTCGTTCCCGTTCCAAATTCGCACGGATCGTGAGCGATCGCACCCTCGGATTAGAAAGGGCGCGATGGCAAAAATTGTGTCCGCCTGTCCTCGTGCATTTCTTTCACTTCGTCAAACCCCAATTGAACGGCTATTCAATTTTCCGGAAATCAAGATACTGCACGACTCTTATCCGCGCTCGTTGAAGGTTCCGTACAATGCGCACGAAAAGCGTGGATCGTACCGACGAGTGGCTGTTCACGATCTTCCCGGAAGAACCGGAACCAACCGAGGTGATCCCTGGCTGAGAAACAAAACTACAGAAAAACAAAAAAAAACTGTACGTCAACCCCTTTACGATGCGTGTCAAGTGAACGCATCAGCACACGTGACGACTGTCTGAGCAATGCTTCATTCGATTGGGAGCTGATGGTTGGAAAGTGAAACTGCTACTTGTCGCCACGCTATATGTGGTCGGTGCTCTAGACCGGACGGTAAAAGTGCCAATCTTGTCCAGAAGGATCGGTGGAGTTCTGTCTGAAAAACGATGTTGGGCTTTGGTTTGAGTGAAACTTTCCCTCTGTCTCGTTCAATGGTGATGGAATTTCGAGTACGCAAAGGAACTTCGGAGAGGATCTTCACGAAAGTAAAGGGATGTTTCCACGAAACAGGGGTAAGTTTTTTGGTATGCATTTATACCCTGTACTTTTACCTCTGTACGCTGTATTGATATCTGAAACTCCTGTTTTGATTTCTCTACTACTTCATTATGGCATCTTTAAGTAGCAAAAAACCGCCATGGCCTTCAACTTCAACATCCAAGTTAAAGTTTACATTCATTCTAACCATTACACCAATCAATTTTGCATACGCTCAGTAAACATTCGTACAACTTCTATTTGACACTCTATTTGCAAACATATTTATAAAACGTAGCTTAGCAATCATTTTACTCGCACGCCACTACATGATTCTTTCTCCCAGCACAATTAGCGATCCAATTTTCCACCATCGAAATTCGTTTAAAATCATCTTCATCGGTACACTGCGCGGGAAAAGTGATGTTTGCGTTTCGGAAACCAATCGAACGTGCCACTTGGTTTCGACGGGGAACGAACGGCTTTAATATGAATTGTAACCCTCGAATTGCTTTCACACCTGTGCTTCGCGCGACCGGGAAATTGACGGTTCGGTAGCACTCGGCTGCCCACGAGGAGCCAGACTAAATCGATTAACACACATACCGGGAGTGTGCAAAATTGCTCGCTGGCAATGTTTAATCGACATATTAAGCGCATGCACAATGACTGTAATGGCGAGCGTTTGGAAGTGATACAATGTGATGCTCCATATTTCGTAAACCATGTACGTGGAAAGTGAAGCAAGGATTTGGATTTTTAGCGAGATTATCTTCTTCAAACACATAAAGTAAGAGTTGGTGTAAACATAATCAAATCACACGCTGTTTTTTTTTTTAATATAGCACACACTTTGCTTGCCAAGATTCGATCGACGCTCAGTTTAAACTTTTAGCATTTTATAATTGATCTAAACCTCGCAGTTCAAGTACTCCTGTCATGCGGAAGATAGCGCAGGAATGAAAACTGTAGAACGATGATTACTGCAGTAAACCATTTCTTTCTGGATTCTATCGAAATTGCCTAATTTCAAATAAATCGATTTTGATTTTGCAAGATGCGCAACTGACATTCGAGTGTCACGGCTATAGAATTATGGGCAACGAAGTATGTTCTTGCATCTTATTGCATTGATTAAAAATTCATTGTTCCCTATTTACGAGTAGTTTATCATTCTGGCGTTATCATGTATCTTCGTGTCATAAAATAAATAACTCATAAACACGCATTAAGCTATGCAATGAACGATTATCGGGAAACATTTCTCGCATAAACCTAATAGATCTTTTTGTAACCTTCACATGCAGCATCCATTTTCCCGGAATCCACACCCTATCTACGAAAACTATGTGAAAACTTACACCACTTGTTTGCATCAAGATCACATTCTGTACGACCACACATTTTCCTCGCCATCCAGTAGCAACCAGTCAACCCGCTGCCGGTGGAAAACAAATACCAGCATGGGCTTACTTTTGTCCAAAAACTCCCACTATAATTACCAGCTCACCGGTATGATGCACTCACAGCGAACGATTCCACCGACGTACAAAACAAAACAAAAAAAACGGATGCCGTAGCACAGAAGCGAAAGCTGCGACTATTTGCATAACCAGAACCAGTACATGCGTGCGATGGGATGTTTTTGATGCAAATTTATTGCCAATAATAGCGACAGCGTGCAGCGACAGAAAATAACGACAATCGCGATGCATTACACTGCCGTTAAAAGTGCATACGCGAAGCGTGCACCGGTGCGGGATGTTCCGTGGGCTCCGAACTTCAGAGAAATGGTTTTTACTTTTTGTCTACGAGAAAGCATCAACAACATCGCAACGCGTAGTAAACCACCTGTGCTGGTGGCCGATCTGCGGTTTCGTACCGTTCGTATAGCGTAGCGTTTAAAGAAATAAATTTCCCTCCCGAAGACATTTGCATCCGTGCGGATGCTTCACATTGCTGTTTTCCTTTCTTTTTTTTCGCTTTGTTTCTGTTTATTTTTTTGTTTTAGCAATCACGCCTCCGGTTGGAAAAGCAATGTTGGTGCGAAAACAGTCCTACACTATTTCGACAACGAAATGGGTCAAACACATAAAGTAAGAGTTGGTGTAAACATAATCAAATCACACGCTGTTTTTTTTTTTAATATAGCACACACTTTGCTTGCCAAGATTCGATCGACGCTCAGTTTAAACTTTTAGCATTTTATAATTGATCTAAACCTCGCAGTTCAAGTACTCCTGTCATGCGGAAGATAGCGCAGGAATGAAAACTGTAGAACGATGATTACTGCAGTAAACCATTTCTTTCTGGATTCTATCGAAATTGCCTAATTTCAAATAAATCGATTTTGATTTTGCAAGATGCGCAACTGACATTCGAGTGTCACGGCTATAGAATTATGGGCAACGAAGTATGTTCTTGCATCTTATTGCATTGATTAAAAATTCATTGTTCCCTATTTACGAGTAGTTTATCATTCTGGCGTTATCATGTATCTTCGTGTCATAAAATAAATAACTCATAAACACGCATTAAGCTATGCAATGAACGATTATCGGGAAACATTTCTCGCATAAACCTAATAGATCTTTTTGTAACCTTCACATGCAGCATCCATTTTCCCGGAATCCACACCCTATCTACGAAAACTATGTGAAAACTTACACCACTTGTTTGCATCAAGATCACATTCTGTACGACCACACATTTTCCTCGCCATCCAGTAGCAACCAGTCAACCCGCTGCCGGTGGAAAACAAATACCAGCATGGGCTTACTTTTGTCCAAAAACTCCCACTATAATTACCAGCTCACCGGTATGATGCACTCACAGCGAACGATTCCACCGACGTACAAAACAAAACAAAAAAAACGGATGCCGTAGCACAGAAGCGAAAGCTGCGACTATTTGCATAACCAGAACCAGTACATGCGTGCGATGGGATGTTTTTGATGCAAATTTATTGCCAATAATAGCGACAGCGTGCAGCGACAGAAAATAACGACAATCGCGATGCATTACACTGCCGTTAAAAGTGCATACGCGAAGCGTGCACCGGTGCGGGATGTTCCGTGGGCTCCGAACTTCAGAGAAATGGTTTTTACTTTTTGTCTACGAGAAAGCATCAACAACATCGCAACGCGTAGTAAACCACCTGTGCTGGTGGCCGATCTGCGGTTTCGTACCGTTCGTATAGCGTAGCGTTTAAAGAAATAAATTTCCCTCCCGAAGACATTTGCATCCGTGCGGATGCTTCACATTGCTGTTTTCCTTTCTTTTTTTTCGCTTTGTTTCTGTTTATTTTTTTGTTTTAGCAATCACGCCTCCGGTTGTAAGCGACAGCCAACTGTTTAGTTCTCACCTTTTAAAACGATAACCAACATATGCCCCCGGGAGAGTAAATGGAAGATTTATTGCACCGATGCAGCACGTGATCGTCACTCAGTTATGGCAGTTAATTTTTTATACACAACTGAATAAGTATCATAAGTGAGTAAAAGTTTTAGCACTGTTGATTATGGTAGATATTTATGCGGATGATGTGAAAGGTTAAATTGATTTAAAACTAACAGTTTTCATGACAAACAATTAAATTGCTCATCACAAAGGAAGTCTGTTCGAGTAAGATAAATCTTCTCTTCTTCTGTTTTGGCTCTACAACCTCTTAACGCCTGCCTTATAACTGGCTTTCCTTGACATATTTATTACACGTAGCTGAATAGTCCTGCGTACGGGGAGACTGTCCAATGGGATTCAAACACCGGTCCTGCCGTGTACTATAACACAGCAACACAGACAAACTTGAGAACATCCCCGAGAAGGTAAAGTTTATACTGCAACCACAGCATTTAACTGGCAGCTACCGAATTTTTTGTTGGTTGTAACGACTGTCCTCATTGATCCATGTGAGAAACTGAATGTGTGCAACTTATGATTTTGCAGGATCAATTGATTTCCTGGGTAAAGACTTATTTCTCTTTAAATTAATGCGTCCTATAACAGAATCACGAATGAAGTCTAACAACTCCAACTTTCTCTTAACTAACTGACCAACCAATCAACAACTGGATAAATCGCCATGTCATCAAATGGCGTCAAATCATGTCGCCCAACTATGACAAATGTTTTAGTCCAGACATTTAGGGTTTCTTAACGGTTCAATCTTTTGAATATTTTATTTAGGTGAATCTTAAAGCATAAACATGCAACATATAGTGCATAGTGTGGCAGTTTATATACGCAAGATTGTCTATCAAGCTATGGGTATGATCAAGTACAGAAATCCTTAAATGGCAAACCATGATCTTTCGCCATTATTATGCAAAAAGAAAAAAAAAGTGAAAATACTGGAGTTTAGCATAACCATGCAACTAGACATCCAGTGCTTTTCTCAGAGAGCGATTGTAACGCCAAAAAGTCTTCTGGGTTCGTGTACAGACGACAATTGCTTTTAAAATAATGTCACAAGATGTCTAGTTGCGCAATAACACGCTCATGGCAATTGATATCGTACTATTACATTTGAAAGGCACGTTTTAGTTTTCGAACTCAATTTGAGAATAGTATTTATAAAAATAAAATAGTTTTCTTGTCCTTGTGCCACCTCGAAATTGCTTGAGCTGCATGGAAGCTCTGGCAGCTTCCTCAAGGTAACTAGACCCGTAGCTAGTTTTTTAGTCCTAGTTACTGGTTCGAAAACCTAATATTATTCGATACCCGTTCGTGTCTGGTATGAGAGTTTCGCTGCTAATCCCTCGAACTCTGGAACAGCCAAGAGACATGTTGAATAATCTAAATATATCCTTAAAGAAGTAATTAAATAAAATGCTACAAAAGTATAGGTTTATGAGATTGCTCATGGAATTATACTTCTATACCTTAAATTCGAAATTTCTACCGTTCGATTTATTTCAATCGGTAAATTTGATTTAAAAATATCGTCATATAAGATATTATATTATTTCATAAAGCTGTTGCTACCTCTTTATGTCTTCTTTTGCTAATACGGTGAGTCATTTCAGTTGTCTAAAAATATGAGACTATTTTCAAACATAGATTCAATTTGAAACTTGCCAAAAACTGACATCATACATTCAACACGCAAAGAAAAAAACTTTTCCTTTCAAGCGTACACCACGATAGATTGAACAACACATTAAAAACGTTAATAGCGCTTCCCAAACACACCTCCAGCGGAAATCAAGTGAAACCGAACGGCCAGCTCATTATTGTTGTTGGTAATAAACGTTAAACAATGTCGTCATTATCCCGACACAACGATCGTATTTCTCTCGCCGCCATACCGGCTCCCATACTCCCATCAATTCTTTCGATGACAATTTTTCCTTCACCGTTTAGAGTTGGTCGGCGAACCAACCGCTAGCCGGCGTGGTGCGGAAAGGTTTGAGATTCTCGTTGGTCGTGTCGTTTGGAAATAATGTTATTATCCACTTATCTGCGGCACATGCACCATGTTCCGGCCGCTCCGTTAAAGGGGAAAGTGCACGACTCGAATGGGCAATCAAGTTCAGTGGCAAACGAACGACCCGAGTGGACACTTTCTTACGGCTAGATTCACATCAAACTGCGAAACTGAGATATTTACCTGACGAATGATATGCTTTAAATGGATTATGGTTTTATTGTTCAACATGTCTTATAATTGCTAATGTAACTTTTTACTAATTCAATTTCGATTGCTTTGAGGAAAGTTTGAAATAAACATAAATACCGAATAGCAGAAAAACTTCTGTAACACTACTTTCCAACACAGCAGAAACGTGATCTCTTTCGAACACAATCTACAGTGACAATCAAGCGCAGAACGATATGAAAAGCTCAATGACAAATAAAACACTCAACAACTGGGAACGGAAACTTGTTCTACGCCACAAATAAAACTATCCTCGTGCCCGCATGCGCTTTGCTGCCGGAAACATGTGCATGAGTGTCAGTATGTGTGTACATGTTTATACACTTTCTCTCAAGTGCAATGGCAGCCTCCGAACGTGCTGCCCGTCTTCCTTCCCGGGAACAACAGTTTGTGTGCACTGAAAAACGGTTCAATTGGTTTTTATCTACCATGTCTCGCTCCCTTCCACCTGCACACATCGTTGCTAGCGAGCAGAAAATTCACATTTTCCCGCTATTTATGCAAGCGATACATGCATATATATTTTTCTATGCACTTTTTTCCCCATGACCGTGGACCCATTGTCGTAAATAAATGCCAACGAGAGCGATTTCGATGTGACGCGCCATTTCGTATGCGGTTTGGTCGATGGTGCGTTTAAAGGGTTCGGTGTGCTGAGGAAGAAGCAAACAGAGCGATCAATGGCTGATTCTGATTCCCATCCCTAGCTGTCACAGGCTAAGCACAAATGGCACGAACAAAATGGTTTTTAAGTGGCGATTTAAATCTCTGACCATCGTGCAACATTCGCCATAAAATATGGGTGGATTTTATTGAGATGTGATTGTTTCAACGATGTTTTTAATAGCCCATATTGAAATAATCCTAAAACAGAGAGGCAACATTTTCATATTCTATAAAAAA